>WNWK01010993.1:0-67072 GCA_009830355.1 Cherax destructor
CCTCTCCTCATAGCCTCTCCTCATAGCCTCTTCTCATATCCTCGTAACAAACTTCTGGACTTTTTCTAGCTTTCCAAGTTTTATCAGATGAGGTTCTATACTGGCGCTGCATACTCCAAGATGGGCCTGGCATATACCGTGTATAGAATAATGAATGAGTGTGTACGTACCTATTTGTATTCACCTATTTGTGGTTGTGGGGTCGATTCATAGCTCCTGGCCCCGCCTCTTCAGTGATCGCTACTAGGTCCTCTCTCTTCCTTCTCCATGAGCTTTATCAAACCTCGTCTTAAAACTATGTATGGTTCCTGCCTCCACTACGTCACTTGCCAAACTATTCCACTTCCTGACAACTCTTTGACTAAATAAATACTTGGTAACATCCCTTTGACTCATCTGAGTCTTCAACTTCCAATTGTGACCCCTTGTTTCTGTGTCCCATCTCTGTAACATACTGTCTCTGTCCACCTTGTTTATTCCTCGCAGTATTTTGTATGTCGCGATCATGTCTCCCCTAACCTTCCTGTCATCCAGTGTCGTCAGGCCGATTTCCCTTAACATTTCTTAGTAGGAGATTCCCCTTAGCTCTGGGACTAATATTGTTGCAAACCTTTCCACATTCTCTAATTTATTGACGTGCTTGACCAGGTGTGGATTCCACACCTGAAAATAAAGTAGAGGAAAAGGAATAAGCCAAATGACCCTATTTAAAATGTAAACTGTCACCCCCACCCAGTGGAGAGGGACCCTCGCACTCACCCCAACCCTTTCTCCTCTGGCTTGCCTATTGAGGAATGTAGTGCAGTTCTAGGATCTGCGCAGATTAGGAATACATAAAGTACGAACTGTATCCAACCAAAAGCCAAATGGTGCAAATTCTATACTTGCGGCATCTGTAAGCATGGAATATCAGGGAAAACAAATGGGTCATGAAACTTTGAGCATTCCAAAAAATGCCGCGACCTCCTCTACCTCTTGTAGATTATTCCACCCTGAGATGTGCTACTCTTCAGTCCTCAAAAAACAATGTTACAGTACTAACTGCCCCGCATATCACTTAAAAGGGACCAGGAGGTACACACCCCGTAAAACAAATCATAGAAGTTACGGTAGTTACGACAACTCCACTCCAAGTGATTTTTTGTGGTAGGAAACGAAAAATAAAATGGAATGCCCTCCAGGTAGACTGCAGGTAGGTAGGCACCCATATGCTGCAGCAGTTATCTAGTTGATGTGCACCTCAGGAGATGTGCTCGGTATTATACTCACCCCAAGATCCTTTTCCTTGAGTGAGGTTTACAGTCTTTGGTCACCTAGTATACTCTGTGGTTTTCTTTGCCCTTCCCCGATCTTCATGACTTTCCATTTGGCGGGGTTAAATTCGAGGCCAGTGTGTGTGATGTGTGTGTGTGTGTGTGTGTGTGTGTGTGTGTGTGTGTGTGTGTGTGTGTGTGTGTGTGTGTGTGTGCGTGTGTGTGTGTGTGTGTGTGTGTGTGTGTGTGTGTGTGTGTAATTTCAGCATCAAAGCAGCAAGTTGTATATAGTACATAAAATGAAGACATACTCCGGGATGCTGGGATGTTCTTGAGTGTACCTTTGAAGACGGTGCATATTGCGTACCCAGAATGGACCCCAATGTAAATTTATAATGTATATATTTTATGTATATTTCCATTTCTATAATTTTATATTGCTGATATTCTCGATAATAGCTAAATCGTTAATATCTTGCTTTATATTATTATTTGACCTATTTGACTATTATTTGACATTATTTGACTTAGCTATGTTTATTAGGTAGGATGTAATATTATAAATTATGACACTAGGCTTGTTGCTGGGAGGAGTCACGTGATTCCACCTGAGGTGGGTGGCTGCTGCTCCTTCCTCGAGAGCACTACGCAGCTGGACATCGTTGAGACAACACCTCTCTCCTGTCCCTGCTTGTTTTCTCGCAATTTACACTGTGTGGTAGAGTATGTGTTCGGTGGTGAGACGAAACATACTTCTCAGGACTCTGTGTAACTCTGTTCACAGAGGATAGACTAGACAGTGATTTTCGACGTTTTACTGGGTTGTGTGTCACATTGACACTGAGACAACTCAGGTCTCTAGCTACAGCTCCTGACCTAATTCGATAAGGCATCTGTGTACCGCCACAGTTTGGGATTGTTTATGCTGAACCTAGCTTCAGTAGAAAGGGAGTTTTGTGACTGTTTTGGAGGATCTATTGATGGTCCCCAGTTAGGGTCGATTTTCTATCTCCTTGTTCCTGACGCTGTGTTGCTGTTGTTTGTTATATTGCTGTTATGTGAATTGGTCATTTTACTGGTCAATCAAGCTGTTCTGATTGTCAGTTTGTTAGAGAAGCTAGCTTATGAGAAGTTCAGTCGGACACTGGTTGAGTCGAGTCTTAGAGTTACCTGGAGCTCACTCATACACACATATTCTTATTTGTATATATCTGTATTATTGTAATTACTGACATTGTACCTGATGGTACTTCTGAGTCATTTGGATATATGTGCCCTCAGCACAGTCATTGTATATGAGAGCAGTGTAGGAGCTAACCTCCTAATTGATATCTTAATTAATATCTTTATATTTGATTTGCTTTGCTACCCTAGATTTTCTCACTTTGATAATAAACCTTTTAATTATATTTCGTTGGTTAGTACCCTATCAGCTGTAATCCTCTTAAGATATATAATATGTTGGATAACTGGACCAGGATACTGACTTTGTTGCAAAATCCCAGTAACAGGCTGGATGCTAGAAGGGCTATCCTTTCTAGTGTTCACTGGAGATGTCTATTACTAATAGATATCGTGTCATTTTGTAACAGAGCTTCTAACCAATTAATGTGAAACCTTAGCTTCACTAGAAGCTCTCAGATGTTGCCATGGTAACATTGGGTACCTCCCTCACCCTCCACCACCACCACCACCACCACCACCACCACCACCACCACCACTACTACTACTACCACTACTACCACTACTACTACTACTCCACTCTATACTCGCTACTGCTGCTGCACGCTGCTGCGCTGCTGGTGCTGGTGCTGCAGCTGCTGCTGCTGCTGGTGCTGGTGTGCTGGTGCTGGTGCTGGTGCTGGTGCTGGTGCTGCAGCTGCGCTGCTGCTGCTGGTGCTGCTGGTGCTGGTGCTGCTGCGCGCTGCTGTGCTTGCTGCTGTGCTGCGCGTGCTGGTGCTGCTGCTGCTGGTGCTGCTGCGTACTACGTCTGCAAGTGAGTGTAGAACGAAAGCCTGTATGTTTTCATGATGGTAGGATTGCTGGTGTCTTTTTTTGTCTCATAAACATGCAAGATTTCAGGTACGTCTTGCTACTTCTACTTACACTTAGATCACACTACACATGCATGTACACATTTTGTATACACACACATCTAAGTTTTCTTTGATTTTATCTTAATAGTTCTTGTTCTTATTGCTTTTCCTTTCATATTCATGGGGAAGTGGAATAAGAATCTTTCCTCCGTAAGCCATGCGTGTTGTAAAAGTCAACTAAAATGCCGGGAACAATGGGCTAGTAACCCCTTTTCCCGTATAGATTACTGAAAAGCAAAAGAAGAAAACCGTCAAAGTGGGATATTTGAATGTGCGTGGATGTTGTGCGAATGATAAGAGATGATTGTAGATGTTATGAATGAAAAAAAGCTGGATGTCCTGGCTTTAAGTGAGAAAAAGAAGAAGGGGTATGAGAGCTTTAGTGGGGAGAAATAAATGGGATTAGGTCAGGGGTTTCAAATAGAGTTAAATCTAAAGGAGTGGCAATAATGTTGAATAATCAGTTATGGCAGGTAAAGAGGGAATATAAATGTATAAATTCAAGGATTATGTGGAGTAAAATAAAGGTTGGATGTGAAAAGTGGGTTATAGTAAGTGTTTATGCACCTGGAGAAGAGAGAAGTGTAGAGGAGAGAGAGAGAGATTTTGGGAAATGTTGAGTGAGTGTGTGGGGAGTTTTGAACCAAGTGAGAGAGTAATTGTGGTTGGGGATCTTAAAGCTAAAGTGGGTAAAATGTTGTGGAGGGAGTAGTAGGTAAATTTGGGGTGCCAGGGGTAAATGTAAATGGGGAACCATTAATTGAGCTATGTGTAGAAAGGGGTTTGATAATAAGTAAAGCATATTTTATGAAAAATAAGATAAATAAGTATACAAGGTATGACATAGCACGTAATGAAAGTATTTTTTTAGGTTATGTATTGGTGGATAAAAGGTTGATGGGTAGGCTTCAGAATGTACATGTTTATAGAGGGGCAACGGATATATCGGATCATTATTTAGTTGTAGCTTCAGTTAGAGTGAAAGGTAAACGGGACAAAAAGAAAATAGCAACAGAAAGTGTGTCACCATCCATCACAGCACCAGTGTTTCACCATCCATCACAGCACCACAGTGTGTCACCATCCATTACATCACCACAGTGTCACCATCCATCACAGCACCAGTATGTCACCATCCATCACAGCACCAGTATGTCACCATCCATCACAGCACCACAGTGTGTAACCATCCATCACAGCACCAGTGTGTCACCATCCATCACAGCACCACAGTGTGTCACCATCCACCACAGCACCACAGTGTGTCACCATCCATCACATCACAGAGTGTCACCATCCATCACAGTGTGACACCATCAATTGCAGCAGCACAGTGTGACACCATCCATCACAGTGTGTCACCATCCATCACAGTGTGTCACCATCCATCACAGTGTGTCACCATTCATCACAATGTGTCACAATCCATCACAGTGTCACCATCCATATCAGTGTGTCACCATTCATCAAAGTGTGTCACCATCCACCACAGCACCACAGTGTGTCACCATCCATCACAGTGTGTCACCAGCCACCACAGTGTGACACCATCCACCACAGTGTGTCATCATCCACCACAATATGTCACCATCCATCACAGCACCACAGTGTGTCACCATTGATCACAGTGTGTCACCATCCACCACAGTATGTCACCATCAATCACAGCACCACAGTGTCACCATCCATCACAGTGTGTCACTATCCATCACAGTGTGTCACCATCCATCACAGTGTGTCACCATCCACCACAGCACCACAGTGTGTCACCATCCATCACAGTGTGTCACCATCAGTGTGTCACCATCCACCACAGTATGTCACTATCAATCACAGCACCACAGTGTGTCACTATCCATCACAGTGTGTCACCATTCACCACAGCACCACAGTGTCACCATCCATCACAGTGTGCCACCATCCACCACAGTGTGCCACTATCCATCACAGCACCACAGTGTGTCACTATCCATCACAAGTGTGTCACCTTCCATTACAGCACCACAGTGTGTCACCATCCATCACAGAACCACAGTGTGTCACCATCCATCACAGTGTGTCATCATCCACCACAGCACCACAGTGTGTCACCATCCATCACAGCACCACAGTGTGTCACCATCCATCACAGTGTGTCACCATCCATCACAGTGTGTCACCATCCATCACAGTGTATCACCATCCATCACATTGTGTCACCATCCACAACAGCACTACAGTGTGTCACCATCCATCACAGTGTGTCACCATCCATCACAGTGTGTCACCATTCATCACAATGTGTCACAATCCATCACAGTGTCACCATCCATATCAGTGTGTCACCATTCATCAAAGTGTGTCACCATCCACCACAGCACCACAGTGTGTCACCATCCATCACAGTGTGTCACCAGCCACCACAGTGTGACACCATCCACCACAGTGTGTCATCATCCACCACAATATGTCACCATCCATCACAGCACCACAGTGTGTCACCATTGATCACAGTGTGTCACCATCCACCACAGTATGTCACCATCAATCACAGCACCACAGTGTCACCATCCATCACAGTGTGTCACCATCCATCACAGAGTCTCACCATCCATCACAGTGTCTCAACATCCATCACAGCACCACAGTGTATCACCATCCATCACAGTGTGTCACCATCAGTGTGTCACCATCCACCACAGTATGTCACTATCAATCACAGCACCACAGTGTGTCACTATCCATCACAGTGTGTCACCATTCACCACAGCACCACAGTGTCACCATCCATCACAGTGTGCCACCATCAACCACAGTGTGCCACTATCCATCACAGCACCACAGTGTGTCACTATCCATCACAAGTGTGTCACCTTCCATTACAGCACCACAGTGTGTCACCATCCATCACAGAACCACAGTGTGTCACCATCCATCACAGTGTGTCATCATCCACCACAGCACCACAGTGTGTCACCATCCATCACAGCACCACAGTGTGTCACCATCCATCACAGTGTGTCACCATCCATCACAGTGTGTCACCATCCATCACAGTGTATCACCATCCATCACATTGTTTCACCATCCACAACAGCACTACAGTGTGTCACCATCCACCACAGCACCACAGTGTGTCACCATCCTCCACAGTGTGCCACCATCCATCACAGCAACACAGTGTGTCACCATCCATCACACCACAGTGTTACCATCCATCACACCACAGTGTGTCACCATCCACCACAGTGTGTCACCATTCATCACAACACCACAGTGTGTCACCATCCACCACAGTGTGTCACCATCTATCACAGCACCATAGTATGTCACCATCCACCACAGTGTGTCACCATCCACCACAGTGTGTCACCATCCACCACAGTGTGTCACCATCCACCACAGTGTGTCACCATCCATCACAGCACCACAGTATGTCACCATCCATCACAGCATCACAGTGTGTCACCATCCACAGCAGCACCACAGTGTGTCACCATCCACTACTGCACCGCAGTGAGTCACCATCCATCACAGCACCACAGTGTGTCACCATCCACCACAGCACCGCAGTGTGTCACCATCCACTACAGCAACGCAGTGAGTCACCATCCATCACCGCACCAGAGTGTGTCACCATCCAGCACAGCATCACAGTGTGTCACAATCCAGCACAGTATATCACCATCCATCACAGCACCACAGTGTGTCACCATCCAGCACAGTGTCACCACCCATCACAGCACCACAGTGTGTCACCATCCATCACAGCACCACAGTGTGTCACCATCCATCACAGCACCACAGTGTGTCACCATCCATCACAGCACCACAGTGTGTCACCATCCATCACAGCACCACAGTGTGTCACCATCCATCACAGCATCACAGAGTGTCACCATCCATCACAGCACCACAGTGTGTCACCATCCATCACAGCACCACAGTGTGTCACCATCCAGCACAGCACCACAGTCTGTCACCATCCATCACAACACAACTGTGTGTCACCATCCAGCACTGTGTCACCATCCACCACAGTGTGTCACCATCCAGCACATTGTGTCACAATCCATCACAGCACCACAGTGTCACCATCCATCACAGCACCACAGTGTGTCACCATCCATCACAGCACCACAGTGTCACCATCCATCACAGCACCACAGTGTCACCATCCATCACAGCACCACAGTGTCACCATCCATCACAGCACCACAGTGTGTCACCATCCATCACCACCACAGTGTGTCACCATCTATCACAGCACCACAGTTTCACCATCCAGCACAGCACCACAGTGTGTCACCATCCACCACACTGTCACCATCCACCACAGCGTGTCACCATCCAGCACATTGTGTCACCATCCACCACAGCGTGCCACTATCCAGCACATTGTGTCACCATCCATCACAGCACCACAGTGTCACCATCCATCACAGCACCACAGTGTCACCATCCATCACAGCACCACAGTGTCACCATCCATCACAGCACCACGGTGTGTCACCATCCATCACAGCACCACAGTGTGTCACCATCCATCACAGCACCACAGTGTGTCACCATCCATCACAGCACCACAGTGTGTCACCATCCATCACAGCACCACAGTGTGTCACCATCCAGCACAGCACCACAGTCTGTCACCATCCATCACAACACCACTGTGTGTCACCATCCAGCACTGTGTCACCATCCACCACAGTGTGTCACCATCTAGCACATTGTGTCACAATCCATCACAGCACCACAGTGTCACCATCCATCACAGCACCACAGTGTGTCACCATCCATCACAGCACCACAGTGTCACCATCCATCACAGCACCACAGTGTCACCATCCATCACAGCACCACTGTGTCACCATCCATCACAGCACCACAGTGTGTCACCATCTATCACAGCACCACAGTGTGTCACCATCCAGCACAGCACCACAGTGTGTCACCATCTAGCACACTGTCACCATCCACCACAGCGTGTCACCATCCAGCACATTGTGTCACCATTCATCACAGCACCAGTGTCACCATCCATCACAGCACCACAGTGTCACTATCCATCACAGCACCACGGTGTGTCACCATCCATCACAGCACCACAGTGTGTCACCATCCATCACACCACCACAGTGTGTCACCATCCATCACACCACCACAGTGTGTCACCATCCATCACAGCACCACAGTGTGTCACCATCCATCACAGTGTGTCACAATCCACCACAACACCACAGTGTTTCACCATCCACCACAGCACCACAGTGTCTCACTATCCATCACAGTGTCACCATCCATCACAGTGTGTTACAATCCATCACAGTGTGTCACCATCCATCACAGTGTGTCATCATCCACCACAGCACCACAGTGTGTTACAATCCATCACAGTGTGTCACCATCCACCACAGTGTGTTACCATCCACCACAGTGTGTTACGATCCACCACAGCACCACAGTGTGTTACCATCCACCATAGCACCACAGTGTGTTACCATCCACCACAGCACCACAGTGTGTTACCATCCACCACAGTGTGTTACCATCCACCACAGCACCACAGTGTGTTACCATCCACCATAGCACCACAGTGTGTTAATATCCACCACAGCACCACAGTGTGTTACCATCCACCACAGTGTGTTACCATCCACCATAGCACCGCAGTGTGTTACCATCCACCATAGCACCGCAGTGTGTTACCATCCACCACAGCACCACAGTGTGTTACCATCCATCACAGTGTGTAACCTCCACCACAGTGTGTTACCATCCACCACAGCACCATAGTGTGTCACCATCCACCACAGCACCACAGTGTGTTACAATCCATCACAGTGTGTCACCATCCACCACAGTGTGTCACAATCCATCACAGCACCACAGTGCTCGGTACATTAAAAGTGGCAAAGTAACACCTCCACGCTCCACTAATAACACCAACATTCTTCTAAGTAGGATACTCCAGTGTTGCAATTCAGAAGCCGAACGGAAGAGGCTTTCTAAAGTTATCACACGGGAGCAAATGTCGGAAATGCTTTATATAAAATTAATCAGAGTGTGCATGCTCTTACTTGTTTCATGAACCATCATCTATTACGAATCACAAAATCCTAATACCACGATGGCTAACAAGTCACGGAACGGGTGGGACTTGAGCCTATGGAAAGTGAGTCTTGAAAAATTACAAGCCAGTGCGCTAACCACTGGGCCAGCTGACTAATAATATCTTATTATAGGCAGCTGGCCCAGTGGTTAAAGCACTGGACATTGAGTTTGAGGCCTAACTTGCCATGGGTTCCATCCTTGCCTGTTCCCTGAGTCATAATCTAGTAAATATTGCACCAGGGTTGAAAGTTTGAAGGCGATCGGGTAAGGCGTTCTCAAGTTATGACTGACCGAGTAAGGCTGCTAGTGGTAGTAGTAGAGGTAGAGGTAAGGCTGGTAGTGGTAATAGTAGTGGTAGAAGTAAGGCTGGTAGTGGTAATAGTAGTGGTAGAAGTAAGGCTGGTAGTGGTAATAGTAGTGGTAGAAGTAAGGCTGGTAGTGGTAATAGTAGTGGTAGAAGTAAGGCTAGTAGTGGTAATAGTAGTGGTAGAAGTAAGGCTGGTAGTGGTAATAGTAGTGGTAGAGGTAAGGCTGGTAGTGGTAATAGTAGTGGTAGAGTAGAGTAATAGTAGTGGTAGGGTAAGGTGGTAGTGGTAGAAGTAAGGCTGGTAGTGGTAATAGTAGTGGTAGAAGTAAGGCTGGTAGTTAGTAGTAGTAGGTAGAGTAGGTGAGTGGCAGTTGAGATAGTAGTGGTAATAGTAGTGGTAGAAGTAAGGCTGGTAGTGGTAGCAGTAGTGGTAGAGGTAAGGCTGGTAGTGGTAATAGTAGTGGTAGAGTAAGGCTGGTAGTGGTATAGGTAGTGTGAAGTAAGGCTGGTAGTGGTAATAGTAGTGGTAGAAGTAAGGCTGGTAGTGGTAATAGTAGTGGTAGAGTAAGGCTGGTAGTGGTAATAGTAGTGGTAAGAGGTAAGGCTGGTAGTGGTAATAGTAGTGGTAGAAGTAAGGCTGGTAGTGGTAATAGTAGTGGTAGAAGGTAAGGCTGGTAGTGGTAATAGTAGTGGTAGAAGTAAGGCTGGTAGTGGTAATAGTAGTGGTAGAAGTAAGGCTGGTAGTGGTAATAGTAGTGGTAGAAGTAAGGCTGGTAGTGGTAATAGTAGTGGTAGAGGTAAGGCTGGTAGTGGTAGTAGTAGTGGTAGAGGTAAGGCTGGTAGTGGTAGTAGTAGTGGTAGAGGTAAGGCTGGTAGTGGTAGTAGTTGTGGTAGAGGTAAGGCTGGTAGTGGTAGTAGTAGTGGTAGAGGTAAGGCTGGTAGTGGTAATAGTAGTGGTAGAGGTAAGGCTGGTAGTGGTAGTAGTAGTGGTAGAGGTAAGGCTGGTAGTGGTAGTAGTAGTGGTAGAGGTAAGGCTGGTAGGTGGTAGTTGTGGTAGAGGTAAGGCTGGAGTGGTAGTAGTAGTGTAGAGTTGGCTAGTAGTGGTAAGGTAAACTGGTAGTGGTAGTAGTAGTGGTAGAGGTTAGGCTGGTAGTGGTAGTAGTAGTGGTAAGGAAGGCTGGTAGTGGTAGTGTAGTGGTAGAGGTAGGGCTGGTAGTGGTAGTAGTAGTGGTATAGGTAAGGCTGGTAGTGGTAGTAGTAGTGGTAGAGGTTATGGCTGGTAGTGGTAGTAGTAGTGGTATAGGTAAGGCTGGTGAGTGTAGAGGTAAGGCTGGTAGTGGTAGTAGTAGTGGTAGAGGTAAGGCTGGTAGTGGTAGTAGAGTGAAGAGGCTGGTAGTGGTAGTAGTAGTGATAGTGGTATGGTGGTAGTGGTAGAGGTAAGGCTGGTAGTGGTAGTAGTAGTGGTAGAGGTAAGACTGGTAGGTGAGGTAAGGTGGTAGTGGTAGTAGTATGGTAGAGGTAAGGCTGGTAGTGGTAGTAGTAGTGGTAGAGGTAAGGCTGGTAGTGGTAGTAGTAGTGGTAGAGGTAAGGCTGGTAGTGGTAGTAGTAGTGGTAGAGGTAAGATGGTGTGGTAGTAGTAGTGGTGGTAAGGTAGTGTGGTAGTAGTGGTAGTAGTAGTGGTGGTAGTAGGTAAGGCTGGTAGTGGTAGTAGTAGTGGTAGAGTGTAGTGTGGTAGTAGGTAGGTAGTAGTTGGTGAGAGGTAGGCTGGTAGTGGTAGTAGTAGTGGTAGGTAAGGCTGGTAGTGGTAGTAGTAGTGGTAGAGGTAAGGCTGGTAGTGGTAGTAGTAGTGGTATAGGTAAGGCTGGTAGTGGTAGTAGTAGTGGTAGAGGTAAGGCTGGTAGTGGTAGTAGTAGTGGTAGAGGTAAGGCTGGTAGTGGTAGTGGTAGTGATAGTGTGAAGTAGGGAGACAGGTTGGTGGGACAACAAAATAGAGACGTGGTGGTAAGGTCCTCTCTCCTACGTGCGGGTTATTTACGTATTGTTAAGTCACGGTATTGTGGCCTTTTTTTCAGAAATAAAACTCCTTAGAAAAGTGGAAGAAACAAACGGATTACAAAAAAATGTTGGAAGTATAACCCGCTTCATTAAACACTTGTCCTGTTTCTGACGAATCTTGCCTAACCGTAATCTAACTAAAATCTTGTCAGTATATGCACTATTTTTCTGCAAGAATTTTTTTTTTTTCGATTTTTTTAAAACGCTTTTTTTTCACTACATCTGTTCCCTTCCTTCAGCCGGACGCCACTACATTACATTCATCCGAAATAATTCTTAACGAGTTGCCTACAATTTAAGCTTATAATAAACCACTGTAAAGGTCTGCCAGTAAACAGGCTCAGTAGTCTAGGCTGAGCACATGAGTTCTGTTTATAAACAAAGCTGTCAGCTGATGACTGGCTGACCCGGGGCGACAATGCTTGATGGTGCACTAACATTTCCTCTTCTGCTGTCTCCCCACAGTGGTTGCTAGGATCACCCTGCGTCAAATATCCACTGTCCACAGTGGTTGCTAGGCTCACCCTACGTCAAATATCCACTGTCCACAGTGGTTGCTAGGCTCACCCTGCGTCAAATATCCACTGTCCACAGTGGTTGCTAGGCTCACCCTGCGTCAAATATCCACTGTCCACAGTGGTTGCTAGGCTCTCACTGCCTCAAATATCCACTGTCCACAGTGGTTGCTAGGCTCACCCTGCCTCAAATATCCACTGTCCACAGTGGTTGCTAGGCTCTCCCTGCCTCAAATATCCACTGTCCACAGTGGTTGCTAGGCTCTCCCTGCCTCAAATATCCACTGTCCACAGTGGTTGCTAGGCTCAAATATCCACTGTCTTGAACAGTACACAAAGACCATTACTAGTGCCAAACACCTTTTTACTAATACTAACCAGTGTTGTTTGACTCTATCCTATAGGTCTCTATAGCTCTTGATCTGTGTTCAGTGCATCCAAAATGTCAGGAAAAGCTTTCCTGATTGACCCTGACTTATTAGAATTAACGTTAATTAATCAGTTCACTTTACACGTCCTTGCCTTCGGATCATTGGATAGTGGAACCCTTATAACACTTACCAGAATGTGTGTATACTGCACTTAGTATTGTTGTGGAGTGAGACTCCGTAGACAGCAACCCACAATCTGTGCAATGCAAGTCTGTAAAATTTGCCTATCTCATCTACGGTAATTGCTCAATTTCTTAATACTATATCAGGCAATTATACTAGAGTGCCTAGTAGTACCTTCTAAGCGTAGAGAGGACTTGCTCTGGGCTGAGGCTGAATGACGGAAGTCACTGCTGCCCTACACTTCAGACATGGAGTCTTTTGGGTAACAAAATAATGGAACACAGCAGACTCTGTGTACAAAGTGCTGTAATTAGTATCTCAGTTTTATCACTTTCTGACATCACAATCCTACACCTTTCTCCAGTGACATTTTGACTGCCTGCCCACCCAATTTCTAAGGCCGGCAGTGCCTCTGGGTAAACCTGACTGCTGTCAACTGAGGCTGACAGTTGTAATACAATAGATGTTCTAACTTACTGTACATTAACACTACATCCAGCGTCGTTAACTAAACCGGACTTAAACTACAACCTTAACTTACACTTAATGTTCCAGGTTGAGATACAGAGTAAACATCGTCGATTTCAAGCGAGTCAAAATCTTTACGCTTATTTTTCCCTGGAAACTTTTCTGAAATTGGAAATTGTTCCATATGCTCCAGTGCTGGAGTAATTGTTCCATATGCTCCAGTGCTGGAGTAATTGTTCTATATGCTCCAGTGCTGGAGTAATTGTACTATATGCTCCAGTGCTGGAGTAATTGAGTAAATACTTAAAATCATGATTAAAAAGCAGACTACTCAAAGAAATCTGGAGATAAATTGATTCCTGAAGCTAACAGATGATGAACTACTGGAAGTAACTTTATATGAACTAACAAAACTGGAAGATCAATGGAGAACTCAAAAAGGGTACATGATGGATGAAACTAACAACAACTGGAAGCATAACATTGATGGATGAAACTAACAACACTGGAAGCATAACATTGATGTGATAAAAATAAGCATACGAGATGCCCGGAAGCATAACATTGATGGATGCTACACAGTGATGGAAACTAAAGAATGAGTAATTTGTGACATGAAATGGGTTGCCGATGTAAAGATGAAGACGAATCTGTATATAAGATGTGTTCAGTGTGTAAGAACTGCGTTAGTTGTTACTTTCAAATTCTACGTCTTTACAATCAATTGAATGATGCTTATCATGTGACTGGCCTGCTATACACGAATATACTCACACTGTCTCACTGTTTCTCACACTGTCTCTCTCACTGTCTCTCTCACTGTTATTCACACTGTCTTTCACACTGTTACTCACACTGTCTCTCTCACTGTTACTCACACTGTCTCTCTCACTGTTACTCACACTGTCTCTCTCACTGTTACTCACACTGTCTCTCACTGTTACTCACACTGTCTCTCTCACTGTTACACTGTCTCATCCATGTTCTCCATGTTCTCAATAATTGCTAAATCACTCACACTTGTCTCTCTACTGTGGTAGTCAAGGTGTTCCCATACTGAACTCAGTGTTACTGGACAGTGATCTCTAACTCAGTTACTACCAGGTCTCGAACAGATTTACTGAAACCATTACTGAAACACTACTGACATACTGAACCAGGACTGATCAGGTCTACTGAAACCATGGGATATGAAAATGTACTGAAACCAGGATCTCTGAAACCAGGACTACTGAAACCAGGATCTACTGAAACCAGTGATCTACTGAAACCAGGATCTACTGAAACCAGGGATCTACTGAAACCAGGATCTACTGAAACCAGGATCTACTGAAACCAGTGATCTACTGAAACCAGGGATCTACTGAAACCAGGGATCTACTGAAACCAGGGATCTACTGAAACCAATGATCTACTGAAACCAGGGATCTACTGAAACCAGGGATCTACTGAAACCAGTGATCTACTGAAACCAGGGATCTACTGAAACCAGTGATCTACTGAAACCAGTGATCTACTGAAACCAGTGATCTACTGAAACCAGTGATCTACTGAAACCAGGGATCTACTGAAACCAGGGATCTACTGAAACCAGTGATCTACTGAAACTAGTGATCTACTGAAACCAGTGATCTACTGAAACCAGTGATCTACTGAAAAATCTTTACACTTTATAATGAATAATTACAGTATTAATTTACTAACAGTAAATTAATTGTTCAATTATAATAGGAATCTGAGAGCGTTTTTACGACTTTTAATTACATATTATGTGTATTTCATATGCCAACAGGTATTTTAATAATACCTGTAATATTTTTTTGTTAGCCTGACAAATAAGTGTCTAATTCTAAGTTTTATGCATCCAAACTTTTGAATCACAATAATTATTCAAGAAGACTTATGTGTGACTTCTTGCATTCGGTTGTGCATTCAGTTAATTAATTACTGTAGTGACAATGAGCCATTATTTGTTGTGTAGTACGAAACAAGACTGTCAGTCATTATAACAATTGACAGGTCAAATAATTTATATCAAATATTAAGTGAAATCGATTGATGCCAATGTTTTTTAATCGTTGAACGAATTTTTAATATGTTTACTTGACATGCAACGTTACAATATTACAGAAAAAAACATCAATTTTCCTCCTAAAGTTAAAAAAGATTGTTCTTCTCAGAGCAAGTGTTTGCTGACCTAGATTCCTTTCCACCTTCTTTGGGACCTGCGTCTGAAGGTCTGTTGTGTTGTCTGTGTGACGACCGGTACTTCGTCTCAGGAATAATGCGATAAGTAACAGCTCAGTCCACAGCGCAAAATCCACGATATGGTTCTAATTGTGGCAAAGATTGACACATTACCACCAGTTGTTGGAGCATTTCAAACAAGAAACACAGTACACATGACAGTTCTAAGGGTAATAAACCTTACTGTACTTTTCACAATATGAGTTGTCAGTATACTTCAGATTACTATGCTTGTGTTACGAGCGTAACGTTCTGTCGTAGCCATCACCGTCACGTCCATTCCAGTATAACCATAGGACCTCTTGTCGAAGCATTAATCCACTATGATCAATATGCCCGTAAATGTGTTCATGAACTCAGGAGTGCAAGTGAATATTGTCTATTCTAGTCTCTTCAACAATAATCAAATTCATCATGTTCTCTTTATAAAACCTATTCGTATTACCACCCTTAGTGGATTGGCTGGTTCTAATGAGCTTGTCTGAGGCCATGATCTTTCCATGGTACACAGTTCATGGTATCCTTTGTAGTAGTAGATCAGATCACATTTCCTTGTGATCTTATGGGATTTGCATCGATACACGATTTGAATATTGTGCTTGACCCATTTTAAGAGCATGCCAGAATTGGCCACTTAGTCATTCCATTCTGGGGCTGCCAGGTTGGTATTGATATCTGCCATATAGAATCTGAGTATGAAGATCAGATTAAGTCCTTGCTGATTTGTACAATTTGCTAGTAATGTAACCAAGCGGTGAGGCACTGGTGATATTGTATTTTCTATCTGGAGAGCCAGTGCCACAACCTATCACATGCAGGATAGAGTGCAGTTGCCTCAGGTGTCAGAGGACGCTCACACATGGAAACACATCTCAAGGAACTACATCTGATACTTGTAAGCTTGAAGAAGCCAATCTAACGATAAAGCTCTAAAAATGTCCGTTCCTTAGATAAGAGATCAAGTTTCTTGGTCATGTAGTTAGTCCTAGATAGGTTATAACTGACCTTAAAATTTACCACTACCAAAAACTGATGATGCCATAAGATCATTTGTGGACTTAACAGTTTTCTATTGCGTTTTATTGCATTTTTCTTCCATTGTAACTCCATTACTGAATTGCTTAAAGATGCCCTTCTGTTGAACTTGCAGAAGAGCATTCCAGACATTAAAAGATAAATAAACACCTTACTGGACGATTAGTGAGATGTTCACTGACCATACAAGAGTTCAGTCCCATCTTTGTACATGAACCAAGATTTGTTTTACAAAGTAGCCGAGCTTAGTACCCCTAGCCGAAGAGTACATCACATCACTCCAAAGTCAGTAGTGAATGTTGCCCTGCAACTAGTTCATGATGGCCCAGGTGTTGCTCACCCGGGCATAGACTGTTCCGTTATACAGTTAGATTGAAATATTTTTGGTTTCGTATGGTAACAGATATTTCAAAGTATGTAAAGAAGTGTAAAGTATGCATGCAACACAAAGGTAATGTTGGAGGCCCTAACCCAATTCAGGTTTATCTTACTACCAGTGAACAAGAAAAAGAAAGAACATTGCTTGATTTGTTGACTAATTTCCAACATTTCCTCCAAGATAATAATTATTTATGTATGATTTTTTATCATTTCACTGAAGAGGAAATTGTTAAAGCATTTAAAGAACGAACTGTTTACAGACATACTACACCAATGGTAGTGTGCAAATTAGTTGGGACAGGAGTAAGCTCTGTGATTATCTCAAAATATGTCTTAGTCTCCGGGTTAATTAATGTGGTTTGGGATTTTTTCTTTTCAGAAGAGTTTGCTACTGACTTCTGACAACCATCCAGCCATGATGTTAGCCTGAGACAACAGTGCTACAACAGCTGTTGTTCTGTAAGGCTATTCCTGCAAGCATGCTCTGTGAGTGAATGTGATTTCGCCAAAGTCTCCCCTTCACTTCATAATTGCTACTGAAAGTCATGATGTATGTTACAACTAGGAAGCGTGCATGTATTGCAGCTCTTAGAAAACATACTGATTTGAGTATTAGATAGAGAACATGAAAATTTGAGCCTAGCATAGACAACTGTTGTCGGATTCTGAAGAGAGCTGACGACATTGTTGATTGTGGAGTCTAGGAAGATGTGGACGAAAAAGCTAGAAAACACCTCACGATGACAAGGTTATCATTAGAAATAGTGTGAAGGATCCCAAGCAAACCAGCGAAGACCTATAGAGAGGCTTCGCTTCAGCCGGCGTAATTGTTGATTCTTCAACAGTTCGACGAAGGCTCCTTGAAGTTTTCATAACTGCCAAAAAGCCGGTAAATAAACAATTATTGACTGCTGCTATAAAGAAAAACGGCTGAGGTGGGCACTTTGAAGTACATGGGTACGGATCAGTGGTAGTGAGACAGAGCAAAGGCGAACCTCTTCGGAATGGACACATTCAACAAGCGTCAAAACACCCACCTAAATGGATGTTTTGGGGTAGATTTACTACTAAGGGCCCTGGACGGCTTGTTATTGTTGAGGGAACAATGAACAGTGAAAGATACAAGACAATCCTGGCAACTCATTTGCTTCCCACTGTGAACAGAGATTTTCCTGATGGAGAAGGCATTTTCCAGCAGGATCTTGCTATATGCCACACTTAAATAAAAATGCTGACATTCTTCGAAGAGAGTGGGATAAGCGTTCTAAACTGGACTGGAAACTCTCCTGGCCTCAACTGAATTGAGAATCTATGGGCAATATCCAAACACAGGATCGCGAAGCAGGACTGTTCAACTGTGGAGAAGCTAATTGTTACTGTTATTAGGACTTGATGCCACGACGAAAAACTTGCCAAAATGTGTTCAACATTGGTCGATTCTTTGGCAATGCGTGTAGCAATGCTTATAAATGCAAAGGGTAGTCATATATCTTATTTAATCAGTTGTCTCTCATATCATTGCCGTGCATTTTTCAAATAAACATTAATTTTCCAAATAAATGTCTTATTTCGTCACTGTCCCAGTTAATATGCACACTACTGTAAGTCCCTTGTAACAGATAATGGAAGTGAATTTTGTAACACGATCAATAAGTCCTCAATCGTTCCTCAAAATCCTGCCAGTAATGGCTTAGCTGAAAGCACAAATAAGAAAGTACTCTATGCTTTGTGAGCAACGATTAATCCTAACAGCGAATCATGGGAAAAAGCAATACCTGATGTTTAGTGTGCAATTAGTTCAGCATAATGACGGTGACTACATAATGACTCAAACTCGTATAGCACAAGGCATTTTTTAGGAGAATCAGAGATATACTTTTAAAGTCAACAACAGAATTCACGAAATTTACGAATGCTCGAGAAAAGCCAATCAAAATTAAAGTCAGCTTTAATTTCAATAGGACATCTGCAGTGCCAAAGCTAGACGAAACGTTTGGTGGTCCTTATCGAGCTGTTGAACATATAAGTGGTAATAAGTACAAGGTTAGAGAAATAAGCAGTGGTCAGTCACATTTGAACCATATGAAGTCAGTTTGTTATGATGATGACACTTCTGGCTTGAGCTAGTGCTTGACCATCCTTCTGATCCTGAACCTTCTACCTCTAACCACCAGAATGACACACCTACTGACTGTTGCTACTTTTTGTGGTTAAGACAAGTGATGAGGACACCCTTGGTGTCAGCCACCATCGCTAATTTGGATTCCTCCTGTAGAGTAAATGAACACTCTGCGTGTGTAAATCTTACTCTAGCAGAGTTGGGGATAAATGTGAATACCTTTACCATCTTTAGTTTTGCTATACTTTGTTCATCGAGTTTTCTTATGTGTCATTTTCCAGATGCTGTGTAACTGTGTGTCACCTCACATTATTGTGCCACACTGTGTGTCACCTCACATTATTGTGCCACACTGTGTGTCACCTCACATTATTGTGCCACACTGTGTCACCTCACATTATTGTGCTATATTGTGTAAATATATTACCGCTTATTCGTACATTTAGTTCTTAAAAAATGTTTGTATGTGTTCATGTAACTACTTGGAAGGTATTCCGGGGATCAACACTCCCGTGGCCTGGTCCATGACCATGCCTCCTGGTGGATCAGGGCCTGATTGTTACAAAAAGACACGATATCTATTAGTAATAGACATCTCCAGTGAACACTAGAAAGGATAGAAGTGAATGCTCGGGTGTTGACAAGAGGTGTGGGGTTAAAAGATAAAGAATCTAACACAAAGTGGGAGTTGTCACAGTTGCTCTTTGCTGATGACACTGTGCTTTTGGGGGATTCTCAAGAGAAGTTGCAGAGGTTGGTGGATGAGTTTGGTAGGGAATGTAAAAGAAGGAAATTAAAATTGAATATAGGAAAGAGTAAGGTGATGAGGATAACAAAAAAAATAGATAACGGGAGATTGGATATCAGATTGGAGGGAGAGAGTATGGAGGAGGTGAATGTGTTCAGATAGTTGGGAGTGGATGTGTCAGCAGATGGGTCTATGAAGGATGAGGTGAATCATAGAAATAACGAGGTTAAAAAGGTGAGTTGTGCTCTGAGGAACTTGTTGAGACAGAAAACTTTATCCATGAAAGCAGAGAGGGAAATGTATGAGTATAGTTATACCAACACTCTTGTGTGGGTGTGAGACATGGGTTGTGAATGTTGCAACAAGGGGAAGGCTGGAGGCAGTGGAGATGTCATGTCTGCGGGCAATGTTTGGTGTGAATATAATGCACAGAATCCGTAGTTTGGAGATTAGGAGGAGGTGTGGGATTACCAAAACTATTATCCAGAGAGCTGAGGAGGGGTTATTGAGATGCTTTGGACATGTAGAGAAGATGGAACAAAATAGAGGGAAAGCGGGGTAGGGGTGGGCCTAGAAAAGGTTGGAGGGAAGAGGTAAAGGAGGTTTTGTGTGCGAGGGGCTTGGACTTCCAGCAAGCGTGCGTGAGCGTGTTAGATAGGAGCGAATGTAGACAAATGGTTTTTAGGACTTGACGTGCTGTTGGAGTGTAAGCAAGTTAACATTTATGAAGGGTTTCAGGGAAAGAGGCAGGCCGGACTTGAGTCCTGGAGATGGGAAGTACAGTGTCGGCACTCTGAAGGAGGGGTGTTAATGTTGCAGTTTTATAACTGTAGTGTAAGCACGCCTCTGGCAAGACAGTGATGGAGTGAATGATGATGAAAGTTTTTCTTTGACAGGCCACCCTACCTTGGTAGGAAACGGCATGTGTTAATAAAAAAAAAAAATATATATATATATATATATATAATGTCGTGCCGAATAGGTAAAAATACTATTTTGGGCAAAATAGCAGCGCTCTTCTTATCGAAAAAAAAACAAGCGAAAATTTGTGTATGCAATAATTTCGCAAAAATCATTTCGAACCTAAAGAAAAAAAACTATATTTCATAGTGTTTGTTTATTATTAAATTATTTTAAACTTATCTAAAATATATTTAGATGGATTAGGCTAAATTAAATTGCGTTATAATAAGGTTAGGTAAGTTTTCTTATCTTATATGCACATTGGGACAGAAAAAAGAAACAAGAAATTCATTAACTATCCTTCAAATCTGGGCGGGACACCTCCCTCAAAGTGACTAAACTGGGTGGGACACCTCCCTCAAAGTGACTAAACTGGGTGGGACATCTCCCTCAAAGTGACTAAACTGGGTGGGACACCTCCCTCAAAGTGACTAAACTGGGTGGGACACCTCCCTCAAAGTGACTAAACTGGGCGGGACACCTCTTTTAAAGTGACTAAACTGGGCGGGACACCTCCCTCAAAGTGACTAAACTGGGCGGGACACCTCTCTCAAAGTGACTAAACTGGGCGGGACACCTCCCTCAAAGTGACTAAACTGGGCGGGACACCTCCCTCAAAGTGACTAAACTGGGCGGGACACCTCCCTCAAAGTGACTAAACTGGGCGGACACCTCCCTCAAAGTGACTAAACTGGGTGGGACACCTCCCTCAAAGTGACTAAACTGGGCGGGACACCTCCCTCAAAGTGACTAAACTGGGTGGGACACCTCCCTCAAAGTGACTAAACTGGGCGGGACACCTCCAATAAAGTGACTAAACTGGGCGGGACACCTCCTCAAAGTGACTAAACTGGGCGGGACACCTCCCTCAAAGTGACTAAACTGGGAGGGACACCTCCATCAAAGTGACTAAACTGGGCGGGACACCTCCCTCAAAGTGACTAAACTGGGAGGGACACCTCTATCAAAGTGACTAAACTGGGTGGGACACCTCCTCAAAGTGACTAAACTGGGTGGGACACCTCCCTCAAAGTGACTAAACTGGGCGGGACACCTCCCTCAAATTGACTAAACTGGGAGGGACACCTCCATCAAAGTGACTAAACTGGACGGGACACCTCCCTCAAAGTGACTAAACTGGGAGGGACACCTCCATCAAAGTGACTAAACTGGGCGGGACACCTCCCTCAAAGTGACTAAACTGGGAGGGACACCTCTATCAAAGTGACTAAACTGGGAGGGACACCTCTATCAAAGTGACTACTAAACTGGGCGGTACACCTCCCTCAAAGTGACTAAACTGGGCGGGACACCTCCATCAAAGTGACTAAACTGGGCGGGACACCTCCTCAAAGTGACTAAACTGGGCGGGACACCTCCCTCAAAGTGACTAAACTGGGAGGGACACCTCCATCAAAGTGACTAAACTGGGCGGGACACCTCCCTTAAAGTGACTAAACTGGGAGGGACACCTCTATCAAAGTGACTAAACTGGGTGGGACACCTCCTCAAAGTGACTAAACTGGGTGGGACACCTCCCTCAAAGTGACTAAACTGGGCGGGACACCTCCCTCAAAGTGACTAAACTGGGAGGGACACCTCTATCAAAGTGACTAAACTGGGAGGGACACCTCTATCAAAGTGACTACTAAACTGGGCGGGACACCTCCCTCAAAGTGACTAAACTGGGCGGGACACCTCCCTCAAAGTGACTAAACTGGGAGGGACACCTCTATCAAAGTGACTAAACTGGGAGGGACACCTCCCTCAAAGTGACTAAACTGGGAGGGACACCTCCTTTTCACTCTGTTATTTAAACTAAATTAAAATAATAAAAAAATATATAATCTGGAGCTATAACAAGATATCCTTCAACCCAGCACATAGACAGCATGCCCATGTATGGTAGACATAGGGTGGGGGACAGCATGCCCATGTATGGTAGACACAGGGTGGGGGACAGCATGCCCATGTATGGTAGACACAGGGTGGGGGACAGCATGCCCATGTATGGTAGACACAGGGTGGGGGACAGTTCAGGTGTTAAAACATTGCTTCAGCTCTCCAGACTGAAGTATATGATTGATTCAGAGAACCGACAAGTTGATCTTTATTGAGGAAACTTTTCTCCACACAGTGGCTTCATCGACTCAAGGTTGAGGAACTGATTACCTCAAACTCCTCCTGTTCTTCACCATTCACCTTTGTATAGACTGATGAAGCCACTGTGTGGCGAAACGTTTCCCCAAGTGTTGCACATGTGTCTAATTTATTAAAGGGATGAAGTTTACTTTAAGAACACTCGCAAACATCTGAGCTGATACAGATGTATAATAATCGTATAGTCAATCGTCTGAATGTGCGTGGATGAAGGTGCGGATGAAAGAGATGATTGCCGATGTTATGAATGAAAAGAAGTTGGATGTCCTGGCCCCAAGCGAAACAAAGCTGAAAGGGTAGGCGAGTTTCCAGTGGGGAGAAATAAATGGGATTAAGTCAGAGTATCTGAGAGGTTAGAGCTAAGGAAGGGTACAATAATGTTGAAGGATCAGTTATGGAAGGAAAAGAGGGAATATAAATGTGTAAATTCAAGGATTATGTGGATTAAAATAAGGTTCGGATGCGAAAAGTGGGTCATAATAGCGTGTATACCTGGAGAAAGAGAGGAGTGTAAGAGAGAGAGAGAGATTTTGGGAGATGTTAAGCGAATGTATAGGAACTTTTGAACCAAATGAGAGATAATTGTGGTAGGGGACCTAAATGCTAAAGTGGGAGAAACATGCAGAGAGGTGTAGTAGGTAAGTTTGGGGTGCCAGGTGTAAATGATAATGGGAGCCCTTTGATTGAACTTTGTATAGAAAGGGTTTAGTTATAGGTAATACATATTTTAAGAAAAGAGGATAAATAAGTATACAAGATATGATGTAGGGCGTAATGACAGTAGTTTGTTGGACTATGTATTGATAGATAAAAGACTGTTGAGTGAGACTTCAGGATGTACATGTTTATAGAGGGGCTACAGATATATCAGATCACTTTTTAGTTATAGCTACAGTGGGAGTAAAAGGTAGATGGGATACAAGGAAAATAGAATCAGTAAGTAAAAGAGAGGTGAAGGTTTATAAACTAAAAGAGGAGGCAGTTAGGGTAAGATATAAACAACTATTGTAGGATAGATGGGCTAGTGAGAGTGTAGGCAATGGGGTCGAAAATGTATGGGGTAGATTTAAAATGTAGTGTTAGAGTGTTCAGCAGAAGTTTGTGGTTACAGACGAGTGGGTGCGGAGGGAAGAGGAGCGATTGGTGGAATGATGATGTAAAGAGAGTAGTAAGGAGAAAAAGTTAGCATATGAGAGGTTTTTACAAAGTAGAAGTGATGCAAGGAGGGAAGAGTATATGGAGAGAAAAGAGAGGTTAAAAGAGTGGTGAAGCAATGTAAAAAGAGAGCAGATGAGAGAGTGGGTGAGATGTTATCAGCAAATTTTGTTGAAAATAAGAAAAAGTTTTGGAATGAGATTAATAAGTTGAGGAAGCCTAGAGAACAAATGGATTTGACAGTTAAAAATAGGAGAGGAGAGTTATTAAATGGAGAGTTAGAGGTATCGGGAAGATGGAGAGAATATTTTGAGGATTTGTTAAATGTTGATGAAGACAGGAAGCTGTGATTTCGTGTGTAGGGCAAGGAGGAATAACATCTTGTAGGAGTGTGGAAGAGCCAGTTGTGGGTGTAGGGAAGTTCGTGAGGCAGTGGTTAGAATGAAAGGGAAGGCAGCTGGGATTGATGGGATAAAGATAGAAATGTTAAAAGCAGGTGGGGATATAATTTTGGAGTGGTTGGTGCTATTATTTAATAAATGTATGGAAGAGGGTAAGGTACCTAGGGATTGGCAGAGAGCGTGTATTGTTCCTTTGTATAAAGGCAAAGGGACAAAAGAGAGTGCAAAATTATAGGGGAATAAGTCTGTTGAGTGTACCTGGTAAAGTGTATGTAGAGTTATTATTGAAAGAATTAAGAGTAAAACAGAAAGCAGGATAGCAGATGAACAAGGGGGCTTTAGGAAAGGTAGGGGTGTGTAGACCAAGTGTCTACAGTGAAACATATAGGTGAACAGTATTTGGATAAGGGTAAAGATGTTTTGTGGCATTTATGGATTTGGAAAAGGCGTATGATAGGGTAGATAGGGGGCAATGTGGCAGATGTTGCAGGTGTATGGAATAGGAGGAAGGTTACTGAAAGCAGTGAAGAGTTTTTATGAGGATAGTGAGGCTCAGGTTAGAGTGTGTAGGAGGGAAGGGGACTATTTCCCAGTAAAAGTGGGCCTTAGACAAGGATGTGTGATGTCACCGTGGTTGTTCAATATATTTATAGATGGGGTTGTAAGAGAAGTGAATGCGAGGGTCTTGGCAAGAGGTGTTGGGCTAAAAGATAAAGAAGCAAATACAAGTGGGAGTTGTCACAGTTGCTTTTTGCTGATGACACTGTGCTTTTGGGAGATTCTGAAGAGAAGCTGCAGAGGTTGGTGGATGAATTTGGTAGGGTGTGTAAAGGTAGAAAGTTGAAAGTGAACATAGATAAGAGTAAGGTGATGAGGATAACAAAAAGAATAGGTGATGAAAGATTGATATCAGATTGGAGGGAGAGAGTATGGAGGAGGTGAATGTATTCAGATATTTGGGAGTGGACATGTCGGCGGATGGGTCTATGAAGGATGAGGTGAATCATAGAATTGATGAGGGGAAAAGGGTGAGTGGAGCACTTCGAGTCTGTGGAGACAAAGAACCTTGTCCATGGAAGTAAAGAGGGGAATGTGAGAGTATAGTTATACCAACGCTCTTATATGGGTGTGAAGCATGGGTGATGAATGTTGCAACGAGGAGAAGGCTGGAGGCAGTGGAGATGTCATGTCTGAGGTCAATGTGTGGTGTGAATATAATGCAGAGAATTCGGAGTTTGGAAATTAGGAGGAGGTGGGATTACCAAAACGATTGTCCAGAGAGCTGAGGAGGGGTTGTTGAGGTGGTTTGGACATGTAGAGAGAATGGAACGAGACAGAGTGACTTCTGAGAGTGTATAAATCTGTAGTGGAGGGAAGGGGGTAGGGGTCGGCCTAGGAAAGGTTGGAGGGAGGGGGTAAAGGAAGTTTTGTGTGCGAGGGGCTTGATTTCCAGCAAGCATGTGTGAGCGTATTTGATAGGAGTGAATGGAGGCATATGGTTTTAATACTTGACGTGCTGTTGGAGTGTGAGCAAAGTAACGTTTATGAAGGGATTCAGGAAACCGGCAGGCCGGACTTGAGTTCTGGAGATGGGGCTACAGTGCCGGCACTCTGAAGGAGGGTGTAAATGTTGCAGTTTTATAACTGTAGTGTAAAGCACCCTTCTGGCAAGACAGTGATGGAGTGAATGATGATGAAAGTTTTCTTTTTCGGGCCACCCTGCCTTGGTGGGAATCGGCCGATGTGTTAATAAAAAATAATAAAAATCAGCTGTGATCTTTATAAGAAATTGAAATTATCCTTAATATTATTTAACTATTTGCGACCACTGTCAGCCTCAGAGTTATCTCTGAGTTACCAGACACTGCCACGTGGAGGCCAGTGGTTCGTCTTTAAGGTCCACCCGACCACTTACTGTGTTGTTGATGCTTTCCCCAGGTTCATATGTCCAGGAGTCCATCTGTGTCCCCTCAGATATTCTCCCTTCCCCACTTCCCCCAAGGTCCGCCTCATCAACCAGTATCCTCGTCTGTCCCAGATCCATGTGTCCAGGAGTCCATCTGTGTCCCCTCAGATATTCTCCCTTCCCCACTTCCCCAAGGTCTGCCTCTATCAACCAGTATCCTGTCTGTCCCAGGTCCATGTGTCCAGGAGTCCATCTGTGTCCCTCATATTCTCCCTTCCCCACTTCCCAAGGTATCCTCGCGTTCCCCAGGTCCATGTTCCAGGAATCCATCCGTGGGCCCCGGATGTCTCCCCTTCCTCACTTTCCTTAGGTTATCTTCCAGTCTCAGCCTTCCCCAGGTTATGTATCCCGGAAGTCAGCCCAGCACCCCCAGTGATCTAGCTGGATGGGAACGAGACCTGTCTAGCTGGTCTACGGAGAGACTGTCCAGGTGGTGAATTATCTGGAGGGGACACACAGAAAACTGCGTCCAGTAATTACACCTCACCAAGACAGCCACGACCGTACACCAGCCGAGCAGCCAAGCTACGTCCAGTTGGCCACAAAGGTGTGGCCACTCAATGAAATTTCAGGAGTTCTATTTATGTTATACAATCATCTACATTAAATATAGTTTTTGTACCAAATCAGCAGTTCAAGATGTTTGTAAATGTTTTATTGTGTGTTTGTGAGCGTTCGTGTGTTAATCTGTTTGTTTACTTCCACGAGAATTGTAATAAATGTTGAACTTTATATTATTATTTGGTTATTTGTCTGTTGTACTTGCAAGACGAGCAGTTACAAGCGCCGCGCACAATGGAAATAAGTAACTTTGTCTGACCTTTTTTTTGGTTATCCTGGGAAATTTAACACATGTTATGATAATAATTTGTGTAACTAAATAAACTTACACACACTTATTTTCACACTCATTTGCTTATTTTCAAAAGGAAACCTGCTGAGTTATCATTATTCATAAACACAGAGCAACGCCTGCGCCCAGACACACACGTATGTATGATGAAAACACATTTTCTCCTCTTACACTAGAATGAATGTTATCACAAATACAACAAACACACACACATAAAATATGTTATGGGATAAAAATAAAACTAGAAGCCGTTGATATTTGATCTATTAAAAAAAAATATTTAGGTGGTGGCTGGGCCTGGTCAGTACGTCTCTGTCTTACTAAATTCAACATTATGCTGTCATGGATTGTGATGTTTAAATGTTAGTATGTATTATACCTTGAATGTTATGGCACAAAATGTTATTTGTTTTTCTAATGTTAATATAAATAATACCAACGTTAATGTTTAGGTGGTGTTTACGTCGTAATGAACATTGTGC
This sequence comes from Cherax destructor, assembly GCA_009830355.1. Taxonomy (NCBI): domain Eukaryota; kingdom Metazoa; phylum Arthropoda; class Malacostraca; order Decapoda; family Parastacidae; genus Cherax; species Cherax destructor. The sequence goes on from WNWK01010993.1 coordinate 27,852, forward strand.
TGCGCACAGCAATTAAAAACAGAAAACTTCCAAATACGATTAACTGCTAACATAATCAATTTTGTATTTGGTTAAACTTTTTAAAAGTTATGGTGATTCATTATTTAACTAAAATCGTGAGAAACTTCAGTGTTACGTAGCAGGAGAAGACGCCAAGAAAAGTAACTATAAACAGGATGAACTGGTATAGGAAACAAGGTTGTCCTGAACTGGAAATAAAGACGACCTGATATGGGAAATATGGATGACCTGGAATTGAAAATAATGATGACCTTGTATGGGATGTAACGTTGACCTAGTATTGGAAATAAGGATGATCTTGTATGGGAAATAAGGATGCAATTCACAATCAACCATCCAGTACCTCAACTCGTCGGCCATCCATCATCCCAACTCACTATCAACCATCCATAACTACAACTCACCATCAACCATCAATAACCACAAATCACCATCAATGAGTGTTCTATTCCAGATCAAAATGTTCAGTACATGTTCTGTTTCTGATCACCATATTCATTAAATGTTCTGACCCATATCATCGTGTTCAGTACATGTTCTTCATCAGATCTACATTGTATGTGAATATAAAGTCAAGAAAATTTTCTAACTAGCTTGAATTTCTTAAGAAAACTTATCTTGAATTAGCTAGCTGATAACTTACGAAAATCTTGTCTTAAATCAAGTAATTGCTGGTTTACACAAAATTTCTACATTTCTACTCAAGGGTTTCTCATGTTATTTCTACATGGTTACTCACAGGTCCTTCATAACTTCCTTGAATAGTTAATTATAGGTCCTTCATAACTTCCTTTGTATGGTTACTTATAGGTCCTTCATAACTTCCATATATGGTTACTTATGGAAATAAATTGTATAAAATACCGACACAATGGAAAGATAAACACATAAGCAGTATAATGTGATCCTTTATTGACAACGTTTCGCCCACGCAGTGGGCTTTATCAAGTCCCAAACAGATCTACCTGGATAAAAGAAACAAAGTTATTTATAGGATTTAGTCAGGTGGAGAATGCTGCATGTGACAGTCTTTCAAAGTAGTGTGAAAGTTTAAAACCTCGGGTAACTTAAATTCACACAACCGAAATACAGAAACCAAAACGAAATTCACACAACCATCTAATCAACTACAGAAACGCAAGACTCATCGCCAGAGAAGACAACACTCAATACCGAAGAATCCTGGAATCATCACTTATTTGTATCCAACAACTTAAACCAGAACAACGGCTTCTAAACATAGCTGAACCTATTGCCAAGAAACTTCTTCATCGCTATCCCACCTAGAACTCAAGAATGGAACACTGCAGGTCCTTTAAGTTACCTGAGGTTTTAAACTTTCACACTACTTTGAAGACTGTCACATGCAGCATTCTCCACCTGACCCAGCATTCTCCACCTGACCCAGCATTCTCCACCTGACTAAACCTATAAATAACTTTGTTTCTTTTATCCAGGTAGATCTGTTTGTGACTTGATAAAGCCACTGCGTGGGCGAAACGTTGTCAATAAAGGATCACATTATACTGCTTATGTGTTTATCTTTCTATGGTTACTTATAGGTCCTTCATAATTTTCCTTGTATGGTTACTCACAGATCCTTCACATTTTTCTTGCACTATCAAGGGGATTTGTTTTATTTTTATATTCAGTTTAAGTCTACATTTCATAACTGTTCCACAATCAGAGTAGCTGAACATAAGAACATAAGAAAGGAGGAACACTGCAGCAGGCCTTTTGGGGCCCACTAGGCAGGTCCTGCACAATCCGTCCCACTAACAGAATATTTGCTTAACCCAATTTTCAATGCTACCCAAGAAATGTTGATAATTCTATTTACTCATTGCGAAACCCACTCAAATCCAACCCTCTCACTCATGAATTTATCCAATCTAAATTTGAAACTACCCAAGGTCCTAGCTCAATAACCCTACTAGGCAGACTGCTCCACTCATCAACTATCCTTCCAAACCAATACTTTCCTATATCCTTTCTAAATCTAAACTTATCTAACTTGAATCCATTATTGCGGGTTCTCTCTTGGAGATACCTCAAGACCTTATTTATATCCCCTTTGTTAATACCCATTTTCCACTTGTATACCTCGATATGTCTTCCCTCACTCTACGTCTTACAAGTGAATGTAATTTAAGGATCTTCAATCTTTCTTCGTAAGGAAGATTTCTAATGCTATGTTTTAAATTTTAAATATTCTACGCTGAATGTTTTCTAACGAATTTATGTCCATTCTGTAATATGGAGACCAGAACTGAGCTGCGTAATCTAGGTGAGGCCTTACTAATGATGTATAAAGCTGTAATATAACCTCTGGACTTCTTTGCTAACACTTCTTGATATAAATCCCAGTAATCTATTTGCCTTATTGCGTACGCTTAGGCATTGCTGTCTTGGTTTAAGGTTGCTGCTTACCATCTCCCCCAAGTCCTTCTCAATCTGTATGGCTAAGTTCTACGTTATTTAACTTATAAGTGCTTTTGTTATGGACACTCCCGAGTTTTCAGAACCTTGCATTTATCTACAATGAAATGCATCTGTCACTTTTCTGACCACGAATTAAGTTTGTCTAAATCTTCCTTAAGTTCTATGACATCTATGTTTGAATCAATTATCCTACCTATCTTCGTGTCGTCCGAATTTGCTCATATCCCTAGTAAATCCCTCGTCAAAGTCATTGATATATATATATTATAAATAACAACGGGCCTAAGACTGATCCCTGTGAAACACCACTTGTTACAAGTCCCCATTCGGATTTAACCCCATTTATGCACACTCTCGCTTCCATTGGTGAGCCATGACTCGATCCATGACAGCACTTTTCCCCCAATGCCATGAGCTGCCACTTTCTTTAACAGTCTCTGGTGCGGTACTTATCAAAAGCCTTACTAAAGTCTAAATATACAATATCGAATTCTTTATCGTGATCAACAGCCTCGGTTTAATCACTGAAGAAGGTTAATAAATTAGATAGGCAGGAACGGCCCTCGTAATCCATGCTGAGTATCATTAATCAAATTATGGTTATCTAGATGGCTTCTATAATATCAGCTATAATTGACTCTAGAATTGCCTACAATTGAGGTCAGGCTTATTGGGCGGTAATTTGACGGTAGGGCTTGTCCCCTGCTTTAAAAATAGGAATTACATTAGCCATCTTCCACATATCAGACACTACACCTGTTTGAAGAGATAAATTAAAAATGTTAGATAATGGTTCACAGAGTTCCATTTTGCATTCTTAAGAACCCTTGCAAAAAGCTCATCAGGACCCGGTCATTTATTTTGTTTCAGTCGGTCTATTGTTTCATAACCATTTCGTAGTGACTGTGATATTACATAATTTATCTTCTTCTGGGCCTCCAAAAATTAATTATGGGATATTATTAGTGTCTTCCTGTGGAAAACCGAGAGAAAATAATTATATAAAATAGAGCACATATCATTCTCCTTGCAGTAAGATGCCCAGAGTTATTTTTAAGGGACCTATCTTATCCTAATTTTTGTTCTTATAAACCTGAAAACTTTTTGGGTTAGTTTTTGAACCCTAGCAACTTTAATTTCATAGTCCCGTTTTTAGCTTTTCTTTATCCCCTTTTTAACGTCCCTCTTAATGTCAGTATACTGATTTATAAGATGACCCTCACCTCTTTTCATGCGCCTATAAATTTTTCTTCTGTCCAAAAGATACTTGACCCATTATTCATCCATTTTGGTCATTTCTACTTGATCTAATTTCTTTATACCGGATAATGTTTTTAGGAGCCTGTATAGTGTTAAGAAAACGTCATATTGATACCCCCTCTCGTCACCCCAGTCCACAGTTGATAAGAGTTCTCTAAGTCCATTATAATTCAAGCAAAATCTGGGACCGTTACTGAATTATCCCTCATAAAAATCCATTAAAATTAAAAGGTAATTGACTTGTGGTCCTTGAGCCGAGTTTCTCTGTAATTTCTAAATTATTGGGGCCTTGCTTCCCAGAACCAAGTCAAGTAGGTTTTTCCCCCTTTGTGGGTTTTTTCACAAAATGCTTAAAAAGCAATCCTGAACTACTAAAAAAGTCGTTAGTTTTTAAAATTTCCCCTGTCAAAAATTCCAAAATTAATTTTTGAAAAAGTTAAAGCCCAGAATTACTACGTTATCGCCCCTTGGACAATTTTAAAAGAGCCCCTTTTGTTTATCTGTTTGGGACGGAAACACGCCAAAAATAATTTTTTCACACACCTCTTCATCCAGACAGACTCATGTGTTATTTTAGACTTTATCCCTTTTTTTATGCAAAATTTTAAAGGGATCACAAGGGGAAGGTGAACCCCCCCCCTTCCCGATACTTTTGGGGATGACAATCTAGTTTTTTTTTGGGGCCAAAACCTTTTGATTTAATGAGGATTCTCAAGGTTTTGGGATTTTGGAAGGTTTGGGGGATATCTTTGAAGGTTTGGGGATATCTCTCAGCCGAGGGATCTGTTTTAGTCAGAAGTGTCTAGGTTTCTCTGTGGACTGAACCTTTTTGCTCGGAAGGAACCCCCAAGAGGTCCATTGAGAAATTTTTACCAGCAGCGGAAAATTGGGGGAGCGAAGCTTGAGATACGGCGATTGAGGGGGAAAACAAGAGGATTCGTAGTAGTCCTCCTTTTGGGGGCCCTCAGGTCAAGAAGGGAACCTGGGCAGGGCCCCGGACTTCAAGGAACGAAGTTGAAGATCAAGAAAACGAATGGGGGTTAGAAACGATGAAGAAAAAAAACTGCTGTGGTTTTGAATCCCTTTCTCCCCCGATGAAAGTGAGTCGATTTGGGAACGTCACGACAAACAAAAAGGAAGGTAAAAAATTGTTATTGTTGGGGACAGGTTGATACATGGATAGGGCTTTCTGTTTGAATGATAGGAGAGGAGACAGAGGGTTTGTTTCCCCTGGGGCTGGGATGGAGGATATTGTTAGCAGTCTGACGACATCATGAGGGGTTTTTGGGGGAGCAACCCAATTGTCTCAGTGCTGGAGGCAACGATGTTGGCAGACGTGGAGTGAGGACCTAATTAGCGGTTTTTAGGTCAGAAAAAACATAATTAGAAGAAGGGGGGAACCCTGTCATATGTGGTTTTTTCCAAGGAAAGGGGGTTGAATGAATGGCTGTCCAGGGCAATTGGTGTCAATTTTTTGGCGGACAAATACTGTAAGGAAAATTGTAACATTCTTGACAATACCCTTCTATGGCAAAAAACATGTATGCCAGGGAGGGGGTTCCTTATCCAGGTCTGGGGTGGGGGCACTGGCAACTGCAGTGGGGGGGGGCTGTTGGGCTTTAAACTAGAAATAGAGGAGGGTTTTTGGGGGGAAAAATGAAGTCCCAGTGAAATATTATAAGTTCTAGGAGAACTGTAAAGGCAGGGTGGACAGTGGAAAGCTAGTACACTAGATGACAAACAGTAATAGGATAGTGGAAAACGAAATGAGCAGGAAGGGTAAAGAGAAAGGAGGGTCTTTAAATATTTATTACACCAATAGTCGTAGTGCTAGGGAAAAAATGGACGAGTTGAGATTGTCAAAACAATATTGATGTTTTTCAATAACTGAGACATGGTTTAAATGAAAAAAAGGGGTTGCCTGCCGAATGTCACATTCAGGGTTTTAAATTTTCCAAGTAGACAAATATCGGGAAGGGGGTGGGGGGGCACCTATGTCCGTGATCATTTAAATTGTTGTATAAAAACGGGATAAAAACTGTTCACATACAGAGTTTTGTTCCCCGGGAAGAATTTTCGAGGGGTGAAAAAAATTATTTTATGCGTGATTTCCCTCCTCCAAACTTAGATAGGGAAAAGGGGACTACTTTGGGAGGGGAAATTTTTAAAGGGCCCAAGGCACGATAACGTAGTAATTTAGGACTTTAATTTTAGTCAGATTGATTGGAATTTCTTGACAGGGAATTTAGAATCTAACACTTTTTAATAGTTCAGGATTGTTTTTTTTAAACAGTTTGAAAGAACCTACAAGGGAAAATAACCTACTTGACTTGGTTCTGGCAAGCAAGGGAAACCCCCTTTTAATAATTTAGAAATTACAGAGGAACTCGGCTCAAGACCACAAGTCAATTACCTTTAAATTTAATAGATGTATGATGTAGGGATAATTCAGTAACGGTCCCAATTTTCGCTTGAGATTATAATGGACTTAAAAACACTTATCAACTGTGGACTGGGGGGGCGAAAGAGGTATCAATTGACAGTTTTCAACACTATACAGGCTGCCCAAAGAACATTTATCCCGTATAAAGGAATTAGATCTAGTAGAAATGACCCAAAAAAGGGTGAATAATAGGCTTAAGTATCTTTTGGGAAAAAAGGAATTTATAGGCGCATAAAAAAGGGGAAGGTCATCTTATAAATCAGTATACTGACATTAAGAGGGACGTTAAAAGGGGAAAAAGAAACTAAACGGGACTATGAAATTAAAGTTGCGGGGATTCAAAAATTAACCCAAAAATTTTTTCCAAGGATAGAACAAAAGTTAGGGATGATAGGCCCCCTTAAAAAAAACTCTGGGCATCTTACTGACAAGGAGAATGATATGTGCTCTTTTTTTTAAAATGATTTTCTCGGTTTTCACACAGGAAGACATTAAAAATTCCCAGAAATTTAAATTTTTTTCAGAGGCCCAGAAGAAGATAAATTATGAATAAAACAGTCACTAGCAAATGGTTAGGAAACAACTAGACCGACGGGGAAAAAAATAAACCCCGGGGTTTTCCGATGAGTTTTTGCAAGGGTTCTTAAGGAATCAAAATGGAACCTTAACCAAATTAACTTTTTTAATTTTATCTCTTCAAACGGGGTAGTGTCTGATATGTGGAAGATGGCTAATGAAATTTTTTTAAACAGGGGACAAGTCACTATAAATTACCGCCCATTAAGCCTGACCCCCCAAGGGAAATTACTAGAGTCAATTATAGCTGATATTATTAAAACCATCTAGATGACCAAAATTTTTTATTAATGATACTCAGCATGGTTTCCCGAGGGCCTTCCTGCCTATCAAATTTTTAACCTTTTTCCCAAAAAACTTTTGGGCTGTTGATCGATAAAGAATTCTATATTGTTTATTTAGACTTTAGTAAGGCTTTTATAGAGTCCCGGGGACCAGAGACTGTTAAAAAAGTGGCACCCTCGGCATTGGGGGAAAAGTGCGGGGCATGGATCGAGTCATGGCTCACCAATGGGAAGCAGAGAGGTGCATAAATGGGGTTAAATCTGAATGGGGACTTGTAACAAGTGGTGTTCCACAGGGGTTTTTGGCCCATTGTTATTTATAATATATATCAATGACCTTGACGAGGGAATTACTAGTGATATGAGCAAATTCCCATGACACGAAGATAGGTAGGATTTTTATTCAAACATAGATGTCATAAAATTTGGAAAAAAGACAAACTTAATTCGTGGTCAAAAAAATGGCAGATGAAAAATTAATGAGATAAATGCAATGTTCTGAAGCTCGGGAGTGTCCATAACCCAAGCACTTATAAGTTAAAAACGTAGAACTTAGCCATACAGATTAAAGGCTTGGGGGTGATGGTAAGCAGCAACCTTAAACCAAACAGCAATGCCAAAGCGTACGTAATAAGGCAATGTTTAAATGGGATTTATATCAAAAAGGGCAACAGAAGTCCAGAGGTTTTTATTACAGCTTTATACATCATTAGTAAGGCCTCACCTAGATTAAGCAGCCAGTTTTTTCCATATTACAGAATGGCAAAAATTTGTTGAAAACATTCAGCGTAGAATGATAAATTAATACATAGCATTAGAAATCTTTTACGAAGAAAGATTGAAGACCTTAAAATTTTTCATTCCTTGTAAGACGTAGAATGGGGGAGACATGACGAGGTATACAAGTGGGGAAAAGGGGGAAAAAAAGGGGAAAAAAGTCTTGAGGGGATTTCCAAGAGGCCCGCAAAATGGATTCAAGTTAGATAAGTTTAGATTTAGAAAGGATTAGGAAAGTATTGGTTTGGAAATAGGGAGTTGATGAGTGGGAACAGTCTGCCTAGTAGGGTTATTGGCTAGGACCGGGTAGTTTCAAATTTAGGTTGGATAAATTCATGAGTGAGAGGGGTTTGGGTTTGAGGGGGCTCGCGCATGATGGGAGAATTGTCAAAGCTTTTTTCTTGGGTAGCATTAAAATTGGGGTTTACAAATATTCTGTTAGTGGGACGGATTGTGAAGGACCCCTAGTTGGGCCAACAGGCCTGCTGCAGTGTTCCCCTTTCTTTTGTTCTTAAGACAAACCTGACTTAAGGGGAAAAGGGTTCTAAGCTGCTTCACCATTAAGTGGAAAGTAAAGGCTAAAAAATTAACAGTGATTATAAACACAAGGAAAAAACTAGTGTGGCATGGAAAAATGTTACATGTTATTCAGCATAGTCACACCCCCCTATAGGCACCTCCCAACCAGCGAACCAGGTCTAAGTATTTAATGATCAACGGGGCCCTGTCATTATATCAATATCTCCGTTCACAAGCCAATCACAAATAACCCCCCCAAAGAGGAAGCAGTGTGATTCATAGGGACATGTGAATTGACAGACTTTTTGGGGGTGCTGGTCTACATGGTGCATTCTCTGGCTCTTGCCTTTTCCTCTTTGTTCACCGTGTTGTCACTGTTAATATATCAACTTGAAATATAATATCTTTCAACCAAATACACTAAAATGAAGTAAATTTTGTGACATTAACTCCCAGGAGCAGAAGTTTTTATATTAAACCCCAGGAGGAGGATATTGTTTGATATTAACCCCCTGTTTTTTTTTTTTAGTTTAATATCTTTATTATGCACCCCATACCCATGGAAAAGTAAACACATAAGCAGTATAATGTGATCCTTTATTGACAACGTTTCGCCCACGCAGTGGGCTTTATCGAGTCACTGCTTATGTGTTTATTTTTCCATTGTGTCGGTATTTTATACCATTTATTTCCACCCCATACCCATGGTGTGGGTGGTAGTCAAAAGATTACAAAGGTACATAATGGGTCCAGGGACTGGGCCTCAGAGTTTTGATAGCTGAGCAAGTTACAAAGGTAATGAACTCATGTAGATCTGGTCACAATCATGACAAGTTACAAAGGTATTTACAGATTATAGAGGTATATAATGGGTCCAGAGATTGGGCCCCAAAGTTTTGATAGCTGAACAAGGTACAAAGGTAATGAACTCACAAGTTTCAAAGGTAATGTTACGGCCCCCTACCTAACAATGGTTGATAGGTAGTATACCTGCCGGCCTGTGACTTAATCAAACGTGATGTTTGACTGACGGGCCGGCTGGACTGACAGTCCTAACGAGACTCTCCTATACACAACACTGGAGAGTTCACCAGCTCCCTCATACACTACTGGAGTTCGCCAGGCAGACCTGCTTGAGAGTTGCAGACTTTCGCAGTGTGGTGCTGGTGACAGGTCTACAGTGCTGAGAGAACTGGAAGCTCTAGCCTCTCTAGATTGTGTTATTCGAAAGCAGCTTTGTATTTGTGATGTTTGCAAGGCCAAGTACAGTGATGAAGGTGTTCTCTTCAGGCTTGATATGAGGACACTGTAGCTTTATGAGGAGAGCGGCAAGTCTGGTCACCAGAATTACCTACTGGCTTTCATCGTACCTGCGACTATGTACCTGAAAATAGACTATTGTACCTGAAATTATGTACCTGAGGTGTCTTGTGTGACACTATGTTATGAGGTGTCTTGTGTGACACTATGTTATGAGGTGTCTTGTGTGACACTATGTTATGAGGTGTCTTGTGTGACACTATGTTATGGTGTCTTGTGTGACACTGGTGGTGTGTCTGGTGTGACACTGGTATTGTTACCCGGAGTGTCAGGTATTCAGTGGTGCATTCAGAGAGTTTGTGACGGTGGCACGACACAAGTTAAGAGTCGTGTATTTGATGTGTCATAACGCGGTGAAAAGGCTTTATTAGAGATGGGTTCATGATGCAGGGGGCGTGACATGTGGCACAGAGAAGGTGTCGTGTGACACAGCGTTGGAGTCTTATGGTACAGGGAGATCGGGTGCCATAAGACAGAGATAAGGGTATCTGAGGACACGGTGGAGGAGTATCATGACAAGGTGTGGTAGTGTCCTGTGTGACACGATTATGGCAGCGACTTGACACTGCACTAAGTATATGATTTTACTTGTGACTTTTGTGAATGAATGGTTCAGAGAACCGACGAGTTGGTAAATTAGACACATATGCAGCACTTGGGATCTTTATTGGGAAACGTTTGCCACACAGTGGCTTATCAGATGAAGCCACTGTGTGGCGAAACGTTTCCTCAATAAAGATACCCAAGTGCTGCATATGTGTCTAATACCAACTCGTCGGTCTCTGAACCATTCATTCACATCCTGTCTGACACTGCAACAACTTGGTATCTTAATACAGGGATTTCTTCGCTTGCCTATTCCTTGGAGGCGACCTACTTCCACATTGAACAAATGTGACACCTCCTACTACTGCTGCACCTCTCCTGTCTACAGTATATAAGCTTCCTCTGCTCATATGCTGTTATTCTATTCAAGATTGATGGACTGACAACATCGACTCAAGATTGAGGGACTGACAAGCTCAAACTCCTCCTTTCTTCACGATTCTGTTTTGTATGGACTGATGAAGCCACTGTGTGGCGAAACGTTTCCTCAATAAAGATACCCAAGTGCTTCATATGTGTCTAATTTACCAACTTGTGACTTTTATTAACTTGTACTATGATTTTGTGTAAATGTTTTTACATAGATTATTAGATTATATGTTTTTATTCAGATTATATGTTTTTATATTAATAATATAATATATATAATAAATATCTGAAATATGAGATTTTACTTAGTATCCCAAACAGTCGGTTTATTACAAATGTTATTTTATTTGTAATATAGAGGTATATAATGGGTCCAGAGACTGGGCCCCAAAGTTTTGATAGCTGAACAAGGTACAAAGGTAATGAACTCACAAGTTTCAAAGGTAATGAATCATGTAAGTAAATTTACTTACTTACATAGTGTAAATAATTGTAAATACCAGCTTGTTATTATTTGGTGAAGGAAAGTGTTTATGGTTGCAATCATAAACAAATTATAGAGCAATTTACTAGTCTACACCCGGTCACAACTGTAATGAGGTATTGGTGCAAATATTAATTGCTGGGTCACACACACATACACACACATACACACACACATACACACACACACACACGTGTGTGTGTGGTAATGCTTTATTTACAGGGAGCAAAGTCAGGGTATTGTTCCAGAATGGTCTGTAATATACCACTGTGGATAAAATACTTTGACATATCTTGAACATTTCTGTGTGAGTTGTCTCTGAATTCGTTAATTTTATCACACTCCAGTACATAATGACGCAGGGTGTGACAATAGTCCAACTGACAAAGTTTACATTTTGTTTGGTCTACATCTGGTAGTGGTGATTTAACCTGCCAAAGATACTTATAACCCAATAAAATTCAGTTGAAGTTCTTTTCGTATTATTGTTCTCAAACTGCTAACTGACAATCTCTGATTGATAGATAGATAGAGTAAAGGTAGACTTTATGAATCACTGATGGGTAAATACAGTCCTGGTAAACTTTATAAATCCCTGATAGATTGATAAAGTCCTGGTGGACGAAACGTCTTGTCAGTAAACACAAGACTTCATTTATTGTCTTATTCACACCTGCAGGTATATTTTACCACTGATTTGCATTTATGTGCGCGTATGTGTGATACAGAGAACTGAATGTGTTGGTGTATGTGTAGGCCGCATATGTGGAGATACGTAGATGTGGTTGTAAAAATGTGAGTGTGTACTCGTGTGGATCTTTGTTTAAGATGAAAATGCAAACTATAAATAACAAAAAAGAAAACTAATTAACACGTATAGCTTTTTTCACGGAGGTAAACAAATAGATAGACACACAGACACCAATATTTTTACAATAAAGCATTCACAAACACACTTACTTAACAAAATAATTGAGAATGATGTATTTACTATAAAAACATAAAGCAACATAAAAGGATTTCCAAAATTATACTTAATTAGCCTCTCCTTGGTGGCTGAACTGTGTGGCAGCTTGGTCTCGTCTAGCTGGTGTACGGTCGTGGCTGTCTTGGTGGGTGTAATTACTGGACGCAGTTTTCTGTGTGTCACCTCCAGTAATTCCACCCACCTGACATCTCTACATAGACCAGCTAGACAAGACCAAGTTTCCACCCAGCAAGGTCACTGGGGGTGGCAACCGTTGACTCTGAGGAAGTGGGGAAGGGAGTCCACCTGAGGTGACACAAGTGGACTCCTGGAGACACTGATCCAGGGAAGGCACCGCTGACCTTAGGTAAATGGGGAAAGGGATACATCCGGGAGCGAACGGGTGGATTCCTGGATACATGAACTTGGGGAAGGTTGTTGTTGAGGCTGACCTTGGGTAAGTGGGGAAGGGGAGACATCCGGGAGCGAACAGATGGATTCCTGGATACATGAACCTGGGGAAGGCAAGAATACCGCTGACTTTGGGGAAGTGGGGAAGGGAGTCCACCTGAGGTGACACAAGTGGACTCCTAGAGACACTGATCCGGGGAAGGCACCGCCATCCTAGGGTTAGTGGGGAAGGGAAGACATCCGGGAGCGAACGGATGGATTCCTGGATACATGAACTTGGGGAAGGTTGTTGCTGAGGCTGGCCTTGGGTAAGTGGGAAAGGGGAGACATCCAGGAGCGAATGGATGGATTCATGGACACATAAACTTGGGGAAGGCTAGAATACAGGTTGGTGAGGCTGACCTTGGGGAAGTGAGGAAGGGAAAGCATCCGGAGGCGGACGGATGGATTCCTGAATACAGTACATGAACCTCGGGAAGGCTGAGGCTGGAAGGCAGAGATGAGAACACAGAGAGGCGAGGCTGACCTTAGGGAAGTGAGGAAGGGAAAGCATCCGGAGGCGGACGGATGGATTCCTGAATACAGTACATGAACCTCGGGAAGGCTGAGGCTGGAAGGCAGAGATGAGAACACAGAGGCGAGGCTGACCTTAGGGAAGTGAGGAAGGGGAGACATCCGGGGGCCCACGGATGGATTCCTGGACATATGAACCTGGGGAAGGCAAGGGGTGGACCTTAAAGACGAACCACTGGCCTCCACGTGGCAAGGTCTGGTAACTCAGAAATAACTCTGAGGCTGACAGTGGTCGCAAATAATAATTTGATTATTATTAATTGTTATTTATATTTCACGATTTGTTAATTTGGATTCAAAATCGTCAACCTCAACAATAGCCTCCCTGACAGTAGCCACGGTGGTGTTATTCCCACTCCATTCTCCCTGACAGTAGTCATGGTAGTGTTCTTATTTGTGTACATTCTTCTGTGTTACTCTATTGTACTATTTTGCGTTACTATACTGTACTCTTCTTTGTTACTCTACTGTACTATTTTGTGTTACTCTACTTATAACTTCTACTTATAACTTCTACTTATAACTTCTACTTCTTCTCTGTTACTGTACTGTACTCTTCTGTGTTACTGTACTGGTCTTCTGTGTTACTGTACTGGTCTTCTGTGTTACTGTACTGGTCATCTGTGTTGCTGTACTGTACTCTTCTGTGTTACTGTACTGTACAGAACGCCACATATTTTTATTATCTAGTGATTTTGATCATATAGATTCTGGAGTAAGACACAGCATGACTTGACTTATTACATAAGAGTGGACAGCTGGTATCATCCACCCAACGAGTCCATCTGTCACCAATATCAGTGTAAAATACTGTACATGTGCATGGAAATTTGAGTGTGGTGTGTGTGTGTGTGTGTGTGTGTACTCACCTGTTGTACTCACCTAGTTGTGGTTGCAGGGGTCGATTCATAGCTCCTGGTCCCGCCTCTTCACTGGCCGCTACTGGGTCACGCTCCCTGCTCCATGAGCTTTATCATACCTCTTCTTAAAGCTATGTATGGAACCTGCCTCCACTACATCGCTTCCCAAGCTATTCCACTTCCCGACCACTCTATGACTGAAGAAATACTTCCTAATATCCCTGTGATTCATTTGAGTCTTCAACTTCCAACTGTGTCCCCTTGTTGCTGTGTCCCATCTCTGGAACATTCTGTCTCTGTCCACCTTGTCTATTCCTCTCAGTATCTTATATGTCGTTATCATGTCTCCCTATCTCTCCTGTCCTCCAGTGTCGTCAGGTCGATTTCCCTTAACCTCTCCTCGTAGGACATACCCCTTAGCTCCGGGACTAGTCTTGTTGCAAACCTTTGCACTTTCTCTAGCGTCTTTACGTGCTTAGCTAGATGTAGGTTCCAAACTGGTGCTGCATACTCCAGTATGGGCCTAACGTACACAGTGTACAGAGTAATGAACGATTCTTTATTAAGATGTCGGAATGCTGTTCTTAGGTTTGCTAGGCGCCCGTATGATGCAGCAGTTATTTGGTTGATGTGCGCCTCAGGAGACGTGCCTGGTGTTATACTCACCCCAAGATCTTTTGTGTGTGTTCGTGTGTGTGTTTGTGTGGTTGTGTGTGTGTGTGTGTGTGTGTGTGTGTGTTTGTTTATAGTGTGTGTGTGCTCACCTAGTTGTGGTTGCAGGGGTCGAGTCACAGCTCCTTGCCCCGCCTCTTCACTGGTCGCTACGAGGTCACTCTTCCTGCTCCATGAGTTTTACCATACCTCTTCTTAAAGCTATGTATAGATCCTGCTTCCACTATATTACTTCCCAGACTATTCCACTTCCTGACAACTCTGTGGCTGAAGAAATGCTTCCTAACATCCCTGTGATTCATGTGAGTCTTCAACCTCCAATTGTGACCCCTTGTTGCTGTGTCCCATCTCTGGAACATCCTGTATCTGTCTTTGTCAATTCCTCTCAGTATTTTATATGTTGTTATATTTCCTCTCTCTCTCTCGCTCTCTCTCTCTCTCTCCTATCCTCCAGTATAGTATGTGTGTGTGTATGTGTATGTGTGTGTGTGTGTGTGTGTGTGTGTGTGTGTGTGTGTGTGTGTGTGTGTGTGTTGTGTGTGTGTGTGTGTGTGTGTGTGTGTGTGTGTGGGTGTGTGTGTGTGTGTGTGTGTGACCCAACAATTAATATTTGCTTATTACAGTTGTGACCGGGTGTGCTTACATATTGTTCATTACTTTATAATTTGTTCATGATTGTAACCATGTATAAACGTAAGTAAGTAAATTTACTTACATGATTCATTACCTTTGTAACTTGTGAGTTCATTACCTTTGTAACTTGTGAGTTCATTACCTTCGTAACTTGTGAGTTCATTACCTTTGTAACTTGTGAGTTCATTACCTTTGTACCTTGTTCAGCTATTAAAACTTTGGGGCCTAGTCTCTTGACCCATTATGTACCTCTGTAGTCTGTAAATACCTTTGTAACTTGTCATGATTGTGACCAGATCTACCTGAGTTCATTACCTTTGTAACTTGTTCAGCTATCAAAACTTTGAGGCCCAGTCCCTGGACCCATTATGTACCTCTGTAATCTTTGGACTACCGCCCACACCATGGGTATGGGGTGCATAATAAAGATATTAAACTATCTCTACACAACATTATACTATCACTATATAATACACTATATTATCACTCACTATATGGTGCCTATGCGAACATTCATATGGTGTATAAATAAACTCAGTTGAATTTACAACTCCAAGCAACGCGGGTTCGAGCCCCGCCTTTATCCTTATTTGTGTTTAGTTAGTGAGTTTAAGATAATGGACGTCGAAGTAATTGGTTACTATCACCCTCTCCTGGAGGCCACCAAACCACTGCTAGATCGTCATATCAAAGCCATTCTTAAGAATACGCCTCGGGCATTCTTAAGAATACGCCTCGGGCATTCGGTAAAAGATGCGAAGTAGTGTTCAGCGACGAACTACTTTGTGGGCATCTTGTACCCAAGGGTGATGGCCGCTTAGTTCTGATGAGGAATGAACGTCACATTGTTTCGTTCTACTTCTGCATGGATGGGACCTTACTCTACTATGATGGTGGCGATTCTGAGAGCGCCCTAGAAATGAAAATTGAGTACTACAAGAAGTACTCCTGCTTCAGAAGACTCCTAACTGTTGGTGAAGTAACACAGTACAGCGGCACCTGCACGTACCAAGCACTATCCTTCATGGATATAGTTGTTAGTTAGAATGAAGTATTTCGCTGATAATAAGGTCACTGCAATGTTACATGAATACAGGAATGATATAGTCACTTCCTGCGACGATCCACAACGCAGCGTATTGACGGGCGAGATTAAACGTCATCTACTAGATGTAAATAGAAAGTCTGTTAAACGTCCACTGGAAAGTGAGACGCCCTCAGCCCCACCACAAAAAATAAAGAGAGTCTGAGTTATCAGATAGAAGATTGTCAAGAGCAATGTGCTGAGTCCCTCTACATCAACTGAAGGAAACAAGGTTAAAAAGATAAGTTAAATATAATTACTCTCATCTAGAAGTCAGTCAATAACCAAGGAGAGGGAGAATGAGAGAGGAAGAGAGAGAATGAGAGAGAGAGAGAATGAGAGATTGGAGAGAGAATGAGAGAGGGGGGAGAGAATAAGAGAGAGAGGGCAGAGAGAATGAGAGAGAGAGAGAGAGAATGAGAGGGAGAGAGAATGAGAGGGGGAGAGAGAGAATGAGGGAGAGAGAGAGAGAGAGAGAGAGAGAGAGGGAGAGGGATAGAGAGAATGAGAGATAGATGTATGCATGTACAATTAGACCTTACAAAACTTGAGGGGTTACATATTTTATATTTAAACAAAAAATTATTTTTGGCACCTTACATTGTAGACATCATATTACATGTCCATCTAGAAATGCATGTTATGTACAGGAGCCCAAATCATAAGTAAAAACTTAGTTACCAAATAAACTTACGTGTACTTAATAAGGCCTGGGAGAAGCTGATGTTTGACATTGTGTGTGTGTGTGTACTCACCTAGTTGTGGGGAAGTGAGGAAGGGAGTTCATCTGAGGGCCCGCAGATGGACTTCTGGAGACACGGAACTAGTGGAAGCAAACACACGCGCGCGCTCACACTCACACACACACATGACTAGGACTTCACCTGATTATGACATCACCTAACTATGACATCACCTAACTGTGACCTCACCTAACTATGACTTCACCTATCACCTCACCTGACTATGACCACACCTAACAATGACATCACCTAACAGTGACCACACCTAACAATGACATTACCTATCTATGACCTCACCTAACTGTGACCTCACCTAACTGTGACCTCACCTAACTGTGACCTCACCAAACTGTGATCTCACCTCACTATGACGTCACCTAACTATTCCCTCAGCTATGACTTCTCCTGACTATGACCATACCTGATTATGACCACACCTCTCTATGACTTCACTTGACTCTGACCACACCATGGGAAGTGAGGGAGTTCATCTGAGGGGACACAGATGGACTTCTGGAAACACAGAACTAGGGGGAGCACTAAAAATACACACACACACACACACACCTGACTATGACCTCACTTAACTATGACCACACCAGTCTAGACCAGCTAGAAAAGACCAAGTTTGCACCTAGGAAGATCACATGAAGTAACAAAATGCAGATCCTAGGGAAGTGAGGAAGGAAGTTCATCTGAGGGGACACAGATGGAACTAGGGAAAGCACCAAAAAACTGGAAGTGGGGAGTGTGGAAGGGTTGACATCCGGGCGCCCACGGATGGAGACCTGGAAACATGAACCAGAAGGTAGGCAGAAAGAGAAGGCGTACCTTCCCATCTTGGGAAGTCCCAAGATGGTGGAGAATGGCACGATCCTTCGACATACAGAATAGCAACGGACGTTAGTAGAGGCCCATTATTTGTTCATCATCTCTTTTTACTTCATCCCTTTTCTCTTCGTCTTCCTCGCTCTTGGTTTCTCTTCATTGGTTCCCTGGCGTCTAGCATCTAACTTTTCTTTTCCTCTTTGGCAGGTTGCACAGTTCGAGTCTGTTCTTCCCCACTGCCGTGAGCGAAAGCTCAAGTACCTAAAGTTGCTGCTTCTTGTTCCCCTCTTCTCGACCACTTCCTGTCTCATTCTCAAGCCATTGCAGTTTACACTGATGGTTCTAAATCCTCTGACGGTGTCGGGTTTGTAGCAGTGTTCCCAACAGTATTGTGCGAGGTCATTTATCAGACTCGGCGAGCATTTTCACAGCTGAGCTGTATGCAGTTCTCATAGCGGACTACTTCAACATTTGTGGTAGTTTCAGACTCTTAAGTGATTTGCAAGTTATCAAAAATAATAATTCTCCTCATTCCCTAGTTCTTTGTATACAACTTTGGTTGTGCCGCATTTCTAACAAAAGCAAAGAAATCACTTTCTGCTGGGTCCCAGGTCATGTTGATGTTCAGGTCAACGATCAGGTCAACGGCGAGGTCAGCGGTACATGACCTTCCAGTTTTATATACGGGTATTTCATTTTCAGATTATTTTCTGTAATCTCTCGCCAGCTTCACAACCGTTGGTCTGAGTTGATTCTTAACAAATTACGTTCTATCAAGCCGTGTTTAAGTCTTCTTATAATCGAGGTCGTGGTTGGGAGACAACACTTTCCGGTCTTGGCATCGTACACACACGTCCCACTCATGGCTATCTCATGGAGAGGCAGCCAGTTCCACTCTGTGAGAATTGTCCATATTCTATTGGTCTGCCTTGTTTACCAGGAAGCACGACGTCATCACAGCTCTAACACTTTATCTTCCCTCCTCGCTGACGGCCCCACCTTACTTTATCTTCCCCTCCTACCCCCCTTACTTATCTTCTGACGGTCCCACTCTTATCTTCTATCTCTTTCCTCCTCGCTGACGGCCCCACCTTTGACACAGACTCCCTCTTTGATATTTGACAGCAACAGATTTATTACACATCTTTGGATTATACTTCCTTTACCATTCCTCATAATCGGTAGTCTCAGATCAAGGTTAATAAATAGTAAACACACCCTACCCTGCAACTGTGAGGTCCTTTGTAGGTTTAACACTAAGTTTTGATTTTAATATATATATATATATATATATATATATATATATATATATATATATATATATATATATATATATATACGTCCATGAACAAAACAATACGGGATTGATCCCCGGCTAGCCGCAGTTTGTTACTGAATATATATATATATATATATATATATATATATATATATTGAACAAGCATATATATAAACTATAGGAGGAGGCAGTTACGGTAAGATGTAAACAACTATTGGAGGATAGATGGGCTAGTGAGTGTATAGGCAATGGGGTTGAAGATGTATAGGGGTAAATTTAAGAATGTAGTGTGAGTGTTCAGCAGAAGTTTGTGGTTATAGGAAAGTGGGTGCGGGATGGAAGAAGAGCGACTGGTGGAATGATGATGTAAAGAGAGTAGTAAGAGAGAAAAAGTTAGCATATGAGAGGTTTTTACAAAGTAGAAGTGATGCAAGGAGTATATGGAGAGAAAAAGAGAGGTTAAGAGAGTGGTGAAGCAATGTAAAAAAGGGCAAATGAGACAGTGGGTGAGATGTCAACAATTAGGTGAACAGTATTTAGATAAGAGTAAAGAGGTTTTTGTGGCATTTATGGATTTGGAAAAGGCGTATGACAGGGTGGATAGGGGGGCAATGTGGCAGGAATGCTACCAGTAGTTTCTCTTTTCTGTTTAAAAAACATGTTAGCTGACAGGTAAATCTTGCACCTGTTGAAAATAAGAAAAAGTTTTGGAGTGAGATTAATAGGTTGAGGAAGCCTAGGGAACGAATGGATTTGCTAGTTAAAAATAGGAAAGGAAAGTTATTAAATGGAGAGTTAGACGTATCGTGAAGATGGAGGGAATATTTTGAGGAATTGTTAAATGTTGATGAAGATAGGGAAGCTGTGATTTCGTGTATAGGGCAAGGAGGAATAACATCTTGTAGGAGAGAGGAACGGCCAGTTGTGAGTGTGGAGAAAGTTCGTGAGGCAGTGGGTAGAATGAAAGGGGGTAAGGCAGCTGGGATTGATGGAATAATGATAAAAATGTTAAAAGCAGGTAGGGATATAGTTTTGGAGTGATTGGTGCTTTTATTTAATAAATGTATGGAAGAGGGTAAGGTACCTAGGGATTGCACAGAGCGTGCATAGTTCCTTTGTATAAAGGCAAAGGGGACTAAAGAGCATGAAAAATTATAGGGGAATAAGTCTGTTGAATATACCTGGTAAAGTGTATGGTAGAAATAATATTGTAGAAATTAAGAGTAAGATAGAGAATAGGATAGCAGATGAACAAGGAGGCTTTAGGAAGGGTAGGGGTGTGTAGACCAAGTGTTTACAGTGAAACATATAGGTGAACAGTATTTAGATAAAGGTAAAGAGTTTTTTATGGCAGTTATGGATTTGGAAAAAGCGTATGACAGGGTGGATAGGGGGGCAATGTGGCAGATGTTGCAAATGTATGGAATAGGAGGTAGGTTACTGAAAGCAGGGAAGAGTTTTTACGAGGATAGTAAGGCTCAGGTTAGAGTATGTAGGAGAGAGGGAGATTTTTCCCAGTAAAAGTAGGCCTTAGACAAGGATGTGTGATGTCACCGTGGTTGTTCAATATATTTATAGATGGGGTTGTAAGAGAAGTGAATGCTCGGTGTTGGCAAGAGGTGTGGGGTTAAAAGATAAAGAATCTAACACAGAGTGGGAGTTGTCACAGTTGCTCTTTGCTGATGACACTGTGCTTTTGGGAGATTCTGAAGAGAAGTTGCAGAGGTTGGTGGATGAGTTTGGTAGGGTATGTAAAAGAATGAAATTAAAAGTGAATATAGGAAAGAGTAAGGTGATGAGAGTAACAAAAAAATAGGTAGCGAAAGATTGGATATCAGATTGGAGGGAGAGAGTATGGAGGAAGTGAATGTATTCAGATATTTAGGAGTAGACGTGTGAGCAGATGCGTCAATGAAAGATGAGGTGAATCATACGAATGACGAGAAAAGGTGAGTGGTGCACTGAGGAGTCTGTGGAGACAAAGAACTTTGTCCATGGAAGCAAAGAGGGGAATGTATGAGAGTATAGTTATACTAACGCTCATATATGGGTGTGAACCATGGGTTGTGAATGTTGCAACAAGGAGAAGGCTGGATGAGGTGAGATGTTGTGCACTGAGGAGCAAGTGTGGTGGAATATATGCAGAGAAATCGTGTTTGCCATGTTAGAAGCAGAGGTGGGGAATGTATAAGACTATAGTTATACCAGGGACTGCTCATATATGGGTTGTTGAAGCCATGTGGTTTGTGACATGTGAAGTTTAACAAGGAGAAGGCTGATGAGTGGAGATGTCATGTCTGAGGGCAATGGTGGTGTGAATATAATGCAGAGAAATCGGTTTGGAGATTAGGGGGGTGGGATTACTAAAACTTTTCAGGACTGAGGAGGGTTGTTGAGGTGGTTTGGACATGTGAGATTTAAACAAAAGAATGAACTTCGAGGTGTATAAATCTGTAGTTGAGGAAGGCGGGGTAGGGTCGGCGAAGGTTGGAGGGTAAAGGGTTTTGTGCGAGGCTTGGGCTTCCAGCAAGCATGCGTGAGCGTGTTAGATAGGAGCGAATGGAGACAAATGGTTTGGACTTGAATGCTGTTGAATATGAGCAAGGTAACATTTATGAAGGAGTCAGGGAAACCGGAGATGGGAAACTGGAGATGGGAAGTAGTGTCAAGACACAGTCTGAAAGAGGGGTGTTAATGTTGCAGTTTTATAACTGTAGTGTAAGCACGCCTCTGGCAAGACAGTGATGGAGTGAATGATGATGAAAGTTTTTCTTTTTCGGGCCACCCTGCCTTGGTGAGAAACGGTCGATGAGTGAATAATAATATATATATATATATATATATATATATATATATATATATATATATATATATATATATATATATATATATATATATATATATATATATATATATATATATGTCGTGCCGATTAGTAAAACTTGCTATTTTGGCTAAATAGCAACGCTCACCTTGCCATATAAGACAAGTGAAAATTTGTGTATGCAATAATTTCGCCAAAATCATTCTGAACATAACGAAAAAAATATATTTCATTGTGTTTGTTTATTATTAAATTATTGTTAACGTATATAAAATATATTTAGTTGGGTTAGGCTAAATTAAATTGCGCTTGTTATAATAAGGTTAGGTAGGTTTTCAAAGTTTCTCTTGGTACAAAAATCTAAATTCTTACATTAACATAAATGAAAAAATATATCTTTAAACGTATAAGAGAAATTTTAGAAAGGACTTAATTTTAGATGAGTTCTTGCTAATTGACCAGTTTTACCTAATCGGCACGACATATATATATATATATATATATATATATATATATATATATATATATATATATTTGTATGTATGTGATCTATGCATTTATGGTGTTACTATGTATATCAGTTTGATCAGGCAGCTGGGTGCATTGGATCAACGTCTAGCGTGAGCTGGACGCCAAGGTATTGGTCTAGTGTGGTACGGTCGGCAAAGCACTGCGTACCTTGTCACAAGGTTCGTAGGTTCGAGTCTCCGTCGGCCAGATATCAGTGTTTATGTATATATATATATATATATATATATATATATATATATATATATATATATATATATATATATATATATATATATATATATATATTGTCGTGCCGATTAGGTAAAACTTGCGATTTTGGCTTAAATAGCAACGCTCACCTTGCCATATAAGACAAGTGAAAATTTGTGTATGCAATAATTTCGTCAAAATCATTCTGAACATAACGAAAAATATATTTCATTGTTTGTTTATTATTAAATTAATGTTAACGTATCTAAAATATATTTAGTTGGGTTAGGCTAAATTAAATTGCGCTTGTTGTAATAAGGTTAGGTAGGTTTTCAAAGTTTCTCTTGGTACAAAATTATAAATTCTTACATTAACATAAATGAAAAAAATATATCTTTAAACGTATAAGAGAAATTTTAGAAAGGACTTAATTTTAGATGAGTTCTTGCTAATTGACCAGTTTTACCTATTCGGCACGACATATATATATATATATATATATATATATATATATATATATATATATATATATATATATATATATATATATATATATATTCAATAAGATCACAGTAAACAGGGGATATCACAGTATACAGGACAACCACTGCGAAAAATTAACGAAATTCCCATGGCTTTTGTGACTTCTCACTTTATCAAGGAACTATAAAAACAAAAGGTTAATATTTCATGATAAGTTAATTACAAAATTGTTATTAGCAGCTTTGTCCAATCATTGTTTTCAATTAAAATGTCCAATTTTCTTTGTAGTTTGTTTTTGAGTTCATTACAAATTCTTCAGAGTTTATTATAACAATGATTCAACATAATATGTTTCCATTCTGATGGAGAAAATATTCCTTTAATAAAGCCATTCCATCAGAATGGAAACATATTATGTTGGATCATTGTTATAATAAACTCAGAAGAATTTGTAATGAACTCAAAAACAAACTACAAAGAAAATTAAAGATTTTAATTGAAAACAATGATTGGACAAAGCTGCTAATAACAATTTTGGTGTTCTAGGTTTCGGTCTAAGTTTTGCAACTTGAAAACAACTTAATAATGATGAAATTGCTAAAGCATTTTGCAACTTAGAAACATCTTCTGATTTATCCTCTGATGAAGTTAATATTAGTAAGGGGATGGTATATAGTTCTATGTTAAAACAAAATATTAACAATTGCCTTCTAAGATTCTTTAAGTCTTATGATACACTTATTAAAAATTAAAAATTGCATCTTACTAAAGCAGATTAAATAAATGCAATAGTAATTTTGAAAGAAACTGATTTTCAAGATAAAATGAATAATCTCCTAGATGGTACTGAAACCTATTTTAAACTTAGAAGGAATCCCTTAGAAACTTTTAACACCAATTTCAATAAAACAATAAAACATCTACTGAAATGCAAAGATGAATTAATTAAAAAAATTACTTCCACTAATCTATCTTTAACCTATATGTATGGATTAATAAAAACGCACAAGCCAGGTAATCCAGTTAGACCAATTATTAGCTCCATTAGTTCAGTTTCTTAAAACTTATCTAAATGGCTTGTTGATATTTTGACCCCAATTGTTGGAAAAAATTCTAATTTTAATGTTAAAAACAATATAGATTTAGTGGATAAATTAATGCAGAAGTTTGGTATTGCAATGGAAAATCATCTCTCACCTGTTCTTAGTAATTTATTCATGAAATTTTTTGAAACAAGATTGCTTAACACAATCCTTCCTAATAGAGCTAAGTGGTATAGATAGGTTGATGATATTTTGTCTTATGCCTAAGAATGTAGATATAAACCACTTCCTTGTTAAATTAAATAGCTTAGCTCATTCTATAAATTTTACTGTTGAGTTCGAAGTAAATATCTCATTGCCTTTCCTAGATGTTTTAATTTAGGGTAACAATGATTTTAAATTTAAATTTTACAGAAAACCAACAAATAACTGTTCATATGTGCACTATTATTCTTCAACTGTCAGTTTTCTCATTAATGTTTTTGAGAGCTTTACGTATTTGTAGTAGCGAGTTCATAGATGAAGAAATCTCCAAAATTTATGAAATAGCTAATGATTTAAAGTACCCAAGAAACGTAATTGATAAATAATTTAAAATATCTAGAAATACTTTTTACATTCAAAAATGGACAAGCAAGCTTATTCAAATTAAAGTATGTTGGTTCTTCCTTACCATGTAAACTTAGTTAATATGACTTCTCTACTTAAGAATTTTAATATCAAAGTTGTATTTAAAAATCTTGATACAGTTAAAAAACTTTTGATAAAAAATTTTCCTCAAAATGTTGAAGGATGTGTCTATAAGATTCCTTGTAAAATATGTGATAATTTTTATTACGGTCAAACTGGTAAAAGTATTGAACTTAGGTTAAGACAACATAAATATAGCATTAAAGTGACCAAGATTCTAATGCTCTGTTTATTCATGTGAGAGATTTTAACCATCCAGTTGATTTTAAAATGCTGAGAAGGTTGTATGAAGCAAGTCCATGGTTGACAGGAATATAATAGAATCATGTTTCATAAAAAGTAGATTTGAAAATAATATGAATATTTCTTTTGGTTTATAAATTAATTGGATTAATTTATAATTAATAAAATTTGGGAAGAATTTAAGGTACATTAGACAAATTCTTGGGTAGAATACAAGCTGTGTTACACGGATCACTGACTACCTCTCTACATCATCATAAAAAGTCAGGTGTTTTTGTGGGGTTGCAGCCAGATGTAGTCTCGTCCATATATGCCCTCCTGTTAACCTTTTGTTTTTATAGTTCCTTGATAATGTGAGAAGTCACGAAAGCGCTTGGAAATTCGCTATTTTTTCACAGTGGTTATTCTGCATGTATGTAAATTAAGCACCTTGTGGTGAGTGAAAATCACATGGCGCCTTAGACCACAGGATCACACAATCCTACAAGAACCAAGCACCCAGCCAAGCTAGGTGTGTTACTCTTGGTCTGAGGACATACGCTGGTGTACGGTCTGGTGTACTAGCCTCCACAAGCAGTATATGTTATTGTGACCACGAAAAATGTGAACGGGGATAAGAATGAAATTAGCTTAGTCACCCACACCACCTTATGTAAGGGCGGATTACAGGTGAAGGTGTAGGGTGAACTACAGGGGTATATAAGACTAATTACAGGTGAATATGGAAGGTTAATTAAAGGTGAAGTAGCGACCCTGACTATAAACAACTCTGTTTTAGACATAAATCATCTTCTAACTTTTCAATAATATATAAAACTTCACTGTGTGATCTTAGTCTGATTTCAGTTGAAAAATATAGTAAATGTAAAAAAACAAATAAGATGCATTTGATAAACAATAACATTTGATAATACAAATAAATACATTTGATAATGAAATAAGGTACATTTGATAATACAAATAAGATACATTTGATGATACAAATAAGGTACATTTATATAAATAGATACATTTGATGATACAAATAAGTACATTATAATACAAATAAGCATTTGATAATACAAATAGGACATTTGATATAAAAGATACAGATGATACAAAAGACATTGATATACAAATAAGACATTTGATATACAAAGATACATTTGATGTACAACATTTGATTTAAATAAACTACATTTGATGATACAAATAGATCATTTGATGATCAAATAGTAATTTGAAATACAAATAAGATACATTTGATGATACAAATAAGATACATTTGATGATACAAATAAGATACATTTGATGATACAAATAAGATACATTTGATGATACAAATAAGATACATTTGATGATACAAATAAGATACATTTGATGATACAAATAAAGAAAGATACATTTGATGATACAAATAAGTACATTTGTACGTCTTATGATCTCATTTATGATACAAAGGGCTTATGTCTTCATTATATTATACTTTTCTGTCATTTATGATACAAATAAGGTACAAATTTTACCTTAGCTATGTAAGATACCATAAGTAAGTACCTTAAGTACCTTAAGTTCCTTAAGAGAAGTAAATAATGAAACTGACTGTCACAGGAATTCTGTTAAAAACATCAATTACGTTGTTATAATAGAGGTTCTCAGATGGAATTACTTAGAGAAAGTAAGTGTCAGGGCGAGTTGTGTTGTGACTTAGAAAACTTAGAAGATACCACTCTATATCAAGAGTGGTGGAGGGAGGGAGGACGGAAGGAGGAATGGAGGGAAGAAAGGAGGGATGGAGGGAGAGATGGAAGGAGGAAGTTTTGTTCATTATTAACGGACTGTATGTGTGTGTACTCACCTAGTTGTGGTTGCAGGGGTCGAGTCATAGCTCCTGTGTGTGTGTGTGGGGGGGCGTGTGTGTGTGTACTCACCTAATTGTGGTTGCAGGGGTCGAGACTCAGCTCCTGGCGCCGCCTCTTCGCTGTCTGCTACTGGGTCTCTGCTCTCCCTGCTCCATGAGCTTTATCATACCTTATCTTAAAACTATATATGGTTCCCGCCTCCACTATATTGTTCGCTAGACTATTCTACTTCCTGACTACTCTATGGCTGAAGAAATGCTTCCTAACATCCCTTTGACTCATCTGAGTCTTCAGCTTCCAGTTTTGCCCCCTTGTTTCTGTGTTCCCTCTCTGGAACATCCTGTCTCTGTCCACCTTACCTATTCCTCGCAGTATTTTATATGTCGTTATCATGTCTCCCCTAACCCTCCTGTCCTCTAGTATCGTCAGGCCGATTTCCCTTAACCTTTCTTCGTAGGACAATCCCCTTAGCTCTGGGACTAGTCTTGTTGCAAACTTTTGCACTTTCTCTAATTTCTTGACGTGCTTGACCAGGTGTGGGTTCCAAACTGGTGCTGCATACTCCAGTATGGGCCTGACGTATATGGTGTACAAAGTCTTGAACGATTCCTTAGTGAGGTATTGGAATGCTATTCTTAGTGTGTTGCACTAGTGATGTGCACGTTGTCTGGAGTCTAAGTGTCAGCGTAGATGATGTGGTATATATACTGTCAAGTGTGGGTGATAGTAGTGAATGTGTGTGTGTGATAGTATAGTGTGTCAGGTTGTACATCATATCTTAAGTGACTAACAATTTGGGTAGTTACAATAGTTAGAGTATTTGCAGGTTGAATATAAAGGCCCGTAAGGTCCACACGATGTGCTAAACTACAGGAGACTATGTGATGGTAGGTTTCTGCTTTCTCCAGGAGGTTTATATCTTCTAAACTATATGGTTGCCTCCAGAAGTGCTGCGCTATTCACTTCTGCTACTTATACTGAAGAAATCTTCAATCTTGACTCATGGAGTCTTCACTTCAAGTGCCCCTTGTTCTGTGTCACCTCCTGGAACATCTGTCTCTGCACCTTACTCTATTCCTCGCAGTATTTTATATGTCGTTATCAATGTCTCTCTAACCTCCTGTCACTCTGTCGTCAGGCCGATTTCCCTTAACTTCCGTGGACTTGTCTTTCTGCACTATACCTACTCTGCACTTTCTCATTTCTTACTGCTTAGACCAGTGTGGTTCCAAACAGTCTGCATACTCCAGTATGGGCTGACATATATACGGTGTACAAGTCTTAACGATTCTAGTGATGTATTGGAATGTATTCTTAGGTTTGCCTAGCCGCCGTATGCTGCAGCAGTTATCTGATTAATGTGTGCCTCAGGAGATGTGCTCGGTATTATACTCACCCCAAGATCTTTTTCCTTGAGTGAGGTTTGCAGTCTTTGGCCACCTAGACTATACTGTGTCAGCAGTCTTCTTGCCCTTCCCCGATCTTCATGACTTTACATTTGGCTGAGTTAAATTTAAGGAGCCATTTACTGGACCAAGCTTGTAACCTGTCCAGGTCTCTTTGTAGTCCTGCCTGATCCTCGACTGATTTAATTCTTCTCATTAACTTCACATCATCTGCAAACAGGGACACTTCTGAGTCTATCCCTTCCTTTATGTCATTCACATATACCAAAAACAGCACAGGTCCTAGGACTGACCCTTGTGGAACCCCACTCGTCACAGGTGCCCACTCTGACACCTCGTCACGTACCATGACTCGTTGTTGCCTCCCTGTCAGATATTCTCTGATCCATTGCAGTGCCTTTCCTGTTACGTGTGCCTGATCCTCTAGCTTTTGTATTAACCTCTTGTGAGGAACTGTGGTAAAGATTGTGACGGGTGATAATGGTGACTGGGAACAATCTGAAGGATCCACAACACCTTAGCAAGCTTACCTGAAGATGTAATTAGTAGTGTTTGTTCTAATAAACTGTTGCTCTTACCTCCAGCATTGTTTATCTTTCTCATCTCACATTTTAAGGAAAACTTGGAAAAAACATTGTGGAAATTCACGTGATAATGATTACTTAGAAAACTCGACAACACATTGAGGAAGATTCTGGTGTG
Organism: Cherax destructor; assembly: GCA_009830355.1. Lineage (NCBI taxonomy): Eukaryota > Metazoa > Arthropoda > Malacostraca > Decapoda > Parastacidae > Cherax > Cherax destructor. The sequence continues at coordinate 56,955 of WNWK01010993.1, forward strand.
TTCTATTAAATTATTGCTCTTACCTCTTAAATTTTCTTAAGTGCCTTTTTTTTTCCTCTGAAATCGAAAAGCAATGTGGACACACATCGCTTTTGAGAGGGACCTACCTATATCGGGAAGGTTCTTCTCAGCAGTCAATTTCAACATTTCTCACCTGACCTTTACGTCACTATGCTTCCTATATACTCACGAACTCTGCTCAGGTAGATCTCTTTGTCACTTGATAAAGCCCACTGTATGGGCGAAACGTTGTCAATAAAGGCTCGCATTATATAGCATGTGTATCTACTTTTCCATTGTGTTGGTATTGTATACCATTTATCTCTCTGTTATGTTAATAATTTATTAACATAATGTAACGTAATATTACATAACAAAACATAATCTGCAAAACATAACATAACATAACAACACTCCCTCCCAAGATAAAGAACAGTATATAACAACACTAGGAAGCTTGGTGGCTAAGTTGGATCATCGGGAGGTAAAGTGTGTTGGATCACCAGGTCAAGTTGGATCATCGGGAGTTAAAGTGTATTGGATCACCAGGTCAAGTTGGATCATCGGGAGTTAAAGTGTGTAGGGTCACCAGGTCAAGTTGGATCATCGGGAGTTAAAGTGTATTGGATCACCAGGTCAAGTTGGATCATCGGGAGGTAAAGTGTGTTGGGTCACCAGGTCAAGCTGGATCATCGGGAGGTAAAGTGTGTTGGATCACCAGGTCAAGTTGGATCATCGGGAGGTAAAGTATGTTGGAGTCACCAGGTCAAGTTGGATCATCGGGAGGTAAAGTGTGTTGGATCACCAGGTCAAGTTGGATCATCGGGAGGTAAAGTGTGTAGGGTCACCAGGTCAAGTTGGATCATCGGGAGGTAAAGTGTGTGGGTCACCAGGTCAAGTTGGATCATCGGGAGGTAAAGTGTGTTGGGTCACCAGGTCAAGTTGGATCATCGGGAGGTAAAGTGTGTAGGGTCACCAGGTCAAGTCTCTCTGGAATACTTACATTTTTATTGACCTTCAGGCTGATGTTATTTGCATGTCTAATTATTCCTACACAATCAACTCACAATAGTGTTGATATATGTTGTTACTACTATGAGATATAACAACACAAAGTGGCAAAAATCAAGAGTTTCCGGCTACTATGAACCTCAGAGTTAGTTGTGTTACCAGACCCGGCCACCAGGAGGTCAGTGGTTCCGCTTTACGGACACTCACTCTGAACGACGTCAACATGTAATGGTTGATGCATCTTACGGACAGGATATTACTGTGTGCAGTTGGGATCAGTTCCATAACTAAAGAATAACGATGAATGATGTCACTGTGAGTCTTAGACAACTATGAGTGATGTCTGTGAGTCTTAGATAACGATGTGTGATGTCACTGTGAGTCTTAGGCAATGTGTGATGTCACTATGGGTTTCATACAAGGATATGTGATGTCACTTATGTTTAAACAAAAAACAAAGATTATACAGATAATAAGTTATTAATTATATAATAATAATAATAAAATAATAATAATAATAATAATAATAATAATAATAATAATAATAATATATTAATAATTAATATATTATATTATTGACATTACTAAATAAAACACATACCTACATACTATGGTGAAATATATTATATTATTATATTATTATTATTATTATAGCAGTTGTTTGCGACCACTGTCAGCCTCTGAGTTACTTCCTGTCCTACACTCAGTAGATGTGTCTTTTCCCCTAGTGTTCATTGTCCAGGAGTCCATCTGTGTCCTCTCAGATATTCTCCCTTCCCCACTTCCTGTCCTACACTCAGTAATCTTACCTTCCCCAGGTCCATGTGTCCAGGAGTCCATCTGTGTCCCCTCAGATATTCTCCCTTCCCCACTTCCTGTCCTACACTCAGTAATCTTACCTTCCCCAGGTTCATGTGTCCAGGAGTCCATCTGTGTCCCTCAGATATTCTCCTTCCCACTTCCTGTCCTACACTCAGTAATCTTACCTTCCCCAGGTCCATGTGTCCAGGAGTCCATCTGTGTCCCCTCAGATATTCTCCCTTCCCACTTCCTGTCCTACACCAGTAATCTTACCTTCCCCAGGTTCATGTGTCCAGGAGTCATCTGTGTCAGTTCCCCTCCCACGTCCTATCTATCACCTTCCCCAGGTTCATGTTCCAGTTTCCTTCCCCACTTCCTGGTCCTACATAGTGTCTTGCATCTACAGCCTTCCCCAGGTCAGGTCCACCCCAGGTCCGTGGGTCCCAGGTATTCACCCTTCCCTTCCCTGAGTCGAGTCACCCAGTCCGTGGTTCCATGTATTCACCCTTCACCACTTCCCTGAGGTCAGCAGTCCCACCCCAGGTCCGTGGTTCCAGGTATTCACCCTTCACCACTTCCCTGAGGTCAGCAGTCCCACCCAGGTCCGTGGTTCCAGGTATTCACCCTTCACCACTTCCCTGAGGTCAGCAGTCCCACCCCAGGTCCGTGTTCCAGGTATTCACCCTTCACCACTTCCTGAGGTCAGCAAGTCCCACCCCAGGTTCATGGTTCCAGTATTCACCTTGACCATTGAGTCAGCAGTCCCACCCCAGTCGTGGTTCCAGGTATCACCTTACCACTCCCTGAGGTCAGCAAGTCCCACCCCAGGTTCATGGCTCAGGTATTCACCCTTCACCATTTACCTGAGGTCAGCAAGTCCCACCCCAGGTCCGTGGTTCCAGGTATCACCCTTCACCACTTCCCTGAGGTCAGCAAGTCCCACCCCAGGTCCGTGGGTCCAGGTATACACCCTTCACCACTTCCCTGAGGTCAGCAGTTTTAGCCACCCTTGAAGCACTGCCCATATATGATATTACTACACAAGTGTATTAATATCAGTATACGAAGGTAGATGTTATTACAGAGGAGGACACGTAGAAAAATCTACGCTCTGTAATAACATCCACCTGGACAGACCCGAACGTCGACTACCTGAGACAAGAGAGATCTCTATCCCAGTTAGCCCACCAAGGAGTGGCCACTAGTGTAAATTTGGAACATATATTTATATTTAATATTGTACCTATGTCAATTATTAGTTTGTTCAATTATTTAGTTGTGTAGGTGTATTTGTGAACGTTTTTATGTGCGTAGATTAGTGTTCAAAGTTCAACACAAGACTAATTATATTAATTGAGGTCCATCACACAAAACTCTTAAGACTCACACAAGTACTTGCACACTACACTGAGTTTATACAGTGAGTGTATATCGTCTTATCAAAGTCTTCACACAATACAGTGTAGAGATACAAACACTCAAAGACTAAGTCTTATAACACTATCATAGTCTACAGTGTTGGGAAAACATACTAACGTAATAACGCCGGTTAAAATATATACATTATTTCATAAACTTTCCTTTAAGGAAATTGTTCTCAATGTAAACATATTTGTGCAAAATGTCTTTATTTTGATGTTTCAAAAGATCCCTTAACGGGTGAACAGAAGTGTGATTCTCTGTTTATAACCGTCAAATGTTTACGTACTATTGAAACTACTGAAGCAGTGTTGATGTAGAATAATAGTATCTGAGTTTTAATTACATCTATTAGTTAGTAAACATCGCTCTTCACAAGTCTAGTTTTCCGTCACACTTTGCTTCTAATACACTTCAACAACTGCCAGACACTGTGCTAGAATTGTAAAATATTTTGTAAGCAGTATGACCAGTAGATGTTTGTGTATTGTCTACTGAGTATACCAGGAAATGTGTATATCAGAACTGTGATTTACATAGTGATGTGAAAGACAGAGTAATGAAGAACACAGTCTAAAAAGGGAAGGGGATGTATGGATTAACGTAACTTAACACAAGTTAAACATAACAAGAAGAGCATTGTTGCAAAATAATATATTTTTGTTGAACGTTTTCACTATTATATTGCTGTACAGCAATATAATAGTGCATGAAACAGCAGTATAGGAGACAAACATTGACTCGAATTTACCAGGTTGAAGGATAGGCTGATAAAATATTTTTTGTCCAATCGAGACTACCATGAGATATTATTCGTGGAGATATTATTTTTGTGAGTGATATGTATTGTTATTTGAATTAAAATCATATAGAGGAGATAAGTGTGGATGAGAGAGTGGGATGTGGATTCTGAGAATTCTTAAGTGGATGTTTTGGGAATTTTGAGTCGACATAATTGTTCTGGGAGACATTAATGACAGTATGGAAGAAACTGTTGTTGAAGGTGTCATAGGAAAATACAGCAACACAAAAGAACTGTAACTTGCAACAACATTAAAGTGACAAGCAAGAACAGTTCAGTGACAAATAAAAAAGAGCACCGTAAACCACAAGTGCAGTTACACAGAAGAACAATACAGTAACAACGATAGTTAAGCAGGCAAGAACAGTAGGGTAACATGCAAAAAAGTACAGCAACATACAAGAACAGTACCGGAATGTAATGAAACAATACAGTAATACATAAGTACTATAACTTTAAAAACTGCAGTTACACAAGACAATACAGTAAAATGACAAACTAGTACAGAAATACATAAAAAACAATACATTAAATCCGAGAGCAATACAACAACACACGAGAACTGTACCGTAAATCACAAGAACAAAACAACAACACGCGAGAACTGTACCGTAAAACACAAGAACAAAACAACAAAACACGAGAACTGTACCGTAAATCACAAGAACAAAACAACAACACGAGAACTGTACCGTAAATCACAAGAACAATACAACAACACGCGAGAACTGTAACGTAAAACACAAGAACAATACAACAACACGCAAGAACTGTACCGTAAGACACAGGAACAATACCATGCGAGAACTGTACCGTAAAACACAAGAACAATACAACAACACGCGAGAACTGTACCGTAAAACACAAGAACAATACTACAACACACGAGAACTGTACCGTAAAACACAAGTACAATACAACAACACGCGAGAACTGTACCGTAAAACACAAGAACAATACAACAACACGCGAGAACTGTATCGTAAAACACAAGTACAATACAACAACACGCGAGAACTGTACCGTAAAACACAAGAACAATACAGCAAACATAGAACAGAACAGCAACACTCAAGTATCGTATAACAACATATAATAACAATAGAGTAAAATACTAGTAAATAAAAGATCAGTGAACAAGACATTAAGAAGACCTGCCAGCCAAGTTATTAGATGGTCGCTGATATTCCTTTTGTCAGGAGGTCGAGTCTCGCAGCTTGAAGATTTTATTTTCTTCACACGGTTTTATTGTTTTATTTGAGTGTGTGAGTGTCTGTTACGAGTGTTTTCTCATAATATACAAGATGTCAGAGAAGTGAAGATGTGAAAAAAGTGAGAGAGACGTATTAAATATTTTTTTCCTGGCAACTCCTTATCTTTCGTAAGATAATTTGCAGCGTCTACTTTGCTTTATCTAATACAAGTGTTGATTTTTGCTCAAACCGCTCTAAAACGTCGAAATATGCAATAAAGTACGATTTTACCACATTTTTCTGAGATTCTTAATGTTTCATGTATTTTTCGAAAATAATATGAAATATTCTATAAAAATATTGATTTTTATAGATTTTTAATGGGATTTTATATATATATATATATATATATATATATATATATATATATATATATATATATATATATATGTATATATATATATATATATATATATATATATATATATATATATATATATATATATATATATATATATATATATATATATATATATATATATATATATATATGTAAAAATTAATAAATATTAAAAAATGCTATAAAACTTGATTTTATTGCATTTTTTGACGATTTAAGGCATTTTCAAGGATTTTCTGAAAAACTATTTTTTTAGATAAAATACACCTATGAGTAAGGTTCCTAAAAGAGAATCATAAAATTTTGCTTACTTTTCCCATAAATTTCAATTGCAGTAGAAAGTCTATTTAAAAGTTTGATAATCTAAGTATTTTAGCTAAAAAATGAGTTTTGCCAGAAAAGCACTCAAACCGCTCTAAAACATCGAAATATGCAATAAAATACCATTTTAGACCATTTTTCTGAGCTTTTTAATATTTCAAGTATTTTTTAAAAAATAATATGAAATATTCAATAAAAGTATTGTTTTTATAGATTTTTAATAGGATTTTTTAAAAATATGTAAATAAATAATAAATATTCAAAAATGCTATAAAACTTCATTTTATTTCATTTTTTGACGATTAAAGGCATTTTCAAGGATTTTTTGAAAAACATTTTTTTTTAGATAAAATACACCTATGAGTAAGCTTCCTAAAAGAAAATCATAAAATTTTGCTTACTTTTCCCATAAATTTCAATTGCAGTAGAAATTCTATTTAAAAGTGTGATAATATATGTATTTTAGCTAAAAAATGAGTTTTGCCAGAAAAGCACTCAAACCGCTCTAAAACGTTGAAATATGCAATAAAATTCGATTTTAGCACATTTTTCTGAGCTTTTTAATGTTTCATGTATTTTTGGAAAATAATAGGAAATATTGTATAATTATATACGAATTTTATCGTTTTTTAATGGGATTTTTTAAGAATATGTAAATAATTAAAAAAAAAAATGCTGTAACACTTGATTTAATTGCATTTTTTGACGATTTAAGGCATTTTCAAGGATTTTCTGAAAAAGTGTTTTTTTAGATAAAATTAACCTCTGAGTAAGCTTCATAAAAGAAAATCATAAAATTTTGCTTACTTTTCCCATAAATTTCAATTGCAGTAGAAATTTTATTTAAAAGTGTGATAATCTAAGTATTTTAGCTAAAAAATGAGTTTTGCCAGAAAAGCACTCAAACCGCTCTAAAACGTCGAAATATGCAATAAAGTACGATTTTACCACATTTTTCTGAGATTCTTAATGTTTCATGTATTTTTCGAAAATAATATGAAATATTCTATAAAAATATTGATTTTTATAGATTTTTAATGGGATTTTTTATATATATGTAAAAATTAATAAATAATAAAAAATGCTATAAAACTTGATTTTATTGCATTTTTTGACGATTTAAGGCATTTTCAAGGATTTTCTGAAAAAGTATTTTTTTAGATAAAATTTACATATGAGTAAGCTTCCTAAAAGAAAATCATAAAATTTTGCTTACTTTTCCTATAAATTTCAATTGCAGTAGAAATTTCATTTAAAAGTGTGATAATCTACGTATTTTAGCTAAAAAATGAGGTTTGCCAGAAAAGCTCTCAAAGCGCTAGAGCTAGATGCAATAAAATACGATTTTAGCACATTTTTCTGAGATTTTTAATGTTTCATGTATTTTTCGAAAAAAATATGAAATATTCTATAAAAATATTGATTTTTATAGATTTTAATAGTTTCATATATATATATATATATATATATATATATATATATATATATATATATATATATATATATATATATATATATATATATGTCGTGCCGATTAGGTAAAACTGGTCAATTAGCAAGAACTCATCTAAAATTAAGTCCTTTCTAAAATTTTCTCTTATACGTTTAGAGATATATTTTTTCATTTATGGTAATGTAAGAATTTATAATTTTGTACCAAGAGAAACTTTGAAAACCTACCTAACCTTATTACAACAAGCGCAATTTAATTTAGCCTAACCCAACTAAATATATTTTAGATACGTTAACATTAATTTAATAATAAACAAACACAATGAAATATATTTTTTCGTTATGATCAAAATGATTTTGGCTAAATTATTGCATACACAAATTTTCACTTGTCTTATATGGCAAGGTGAGCGTTGCTATTTAAGCCAAAATCGCAAGTTTTACCTAATCGGCACGACATATATATATATATATATATATATATATATATATATATATATATATATATATATATATATATATTTAAAAATTAATAAATTAAATTTAAAAAAAGCTATAAAACTTGATTTTATTGCATTTTTGACGATTTAAGGCATTTTCAAGGATTTTCTGAAAACTATTTTTTTAGATAAAATACACCTATGAGTAAGGTTCCTAAAAGAAAATCATAAAATTTTGCTTACTTTTCCCATAAATTTCAATTGCAGTAGAAATTTTATTTAAAAGTGTGATAATCTAAGTATTTTAGCTAAAAAATGAGTTTTGCCAGAAAAACACTCAAACCGCTCTAAAACATCGAAATATTCAATAAAATTTCATTTTAGCACATTTTTCTGATCTTTTTAATATTTCAAGTATTTTTTAAAAAATAATATGAAATAGGATTTTTTAAAAATATGTAAATAAATAATAAATATTCAAAAATGCTATAAAACTTCATTTTATTGCATTTTTTGACGATTAAAGGCATTTTCAAGGATTTTTTAAAAACTATTTTTTTTAGATAAAATACACCTATGAGTAAGCTTCCTAAAAGAAAATCATAAAATTTTGCTTTTTTTTCCCATAAATTTCAATTGCAGTAGACATTTTATTTAAAAGTGTGATAATCTAAGTATTTTAGCTAAAAAATAAGTTTTGCCAGAAAAGCACTCAAACCGCTCTAAAACGTCGAAACATGCAATAAAATTCGATTTTAGCACTTTTTTCTGAGCTTTTTAATGTTTCATGTATTTTTCGAAAATAATATGAAATATTCTATAAAAATATATATTTTTATAGATTTTTAATGGGATTTTTTATATATATGTAAATAATTAATAAATATTAAAAAATGCTATAAAACTTGATTTTATTGCATTTTTTGACGATTTAGGGCATTTTCAAGGATTTTTTGAAAACCTATTTTTTTTAGATAAAATTAACCTATGAGTAAGCTTCCTAACAGAAAATCATAAAATTTTGCTTACTTTTCCTATAAATTTCAATTGCAGTAGAAATTTTATTTAAAAGTGTGATAATCTAAGTATTTTAGCTAAAAAATGAGTTTTGCCAGAAAAGCACTCAAACCGCTCTAAAACGTCGAAATATGATATAAAATAAACATTTTAGCACATTTTTCAGAGCTTTTTAATGTTTCATGTTTTTTTGGAAAATAATATGAAATATTGTATAATAATATACGATTTTTATAGTTTTTTAATAGGATTTTTTAAAAATATGTAAATAATTAAAAAAAAAAAAAAATGCTATAACACTTGATTTTATTGCATTTTTTGACGATTTAAGGCATTTTCAAGGATTTTCTGAAAAAGTATTTTTTTTAGATAAAATTAACCTATGAGTAAGCTTCCTAAAAGAAAATCATAAAATTTGCTTACTTTTCCCATAAATTTCAATTGCAGTAGAAATTTTATTTAAAAGTGTGATAATCTAAGTATTTTAGCTAAAAAATGAGTTTTGCCAGAAAAGCACTCAAACCGCTCTAAAACATCGAAATATGCAATAAAATACATTTTAGCACATTTTTCTGAGTTTTTAATATTTCAAGTATTATTTAAAAAATAAAATGAAATATTCTATAAAAATATATATTTTTATAGATTTTTAATGGGATTTTTTATATATATGTAAATAATTAATAAATATTAAAAAATGCTATAAAACTTGATTTTATTGCATTTTTTGACGATTTAAGGCATTTTCAAGGATTTTCTGAAAAAGTTTTTTTTAGATAAAATTAACCTATGAGTAAGCTTCCTAAAAGAAAATCATAAAATTTTGCTTACTTTTCCCATAAATTTCAATTGCAGTAGAAATTTTATTTAAAGTTTGATAATCTAAGTATTTTAGCTAAAAAATGAGTTTTGCCAGAAAAGCACTCAAACCGCTCTAAAACGTCGAAATATGCAATAAAATCCGATTTTTACAACTTTTCTGAGCTTTTTAATGTTTCATGTATTTTCGAAATAATATGAAATATTCTATAAAAATATGATTTTATAGATTTTTAATGGGATTTTTATATATATGTAAATAATTAAAAAATTAAAAATGCTATAAAACTTGATTTTATTGCATTTTTTGACATTTAAGGCATTTTCAAGGATTTTCTGAAAAAGTTTTTTAGATAAAATTACTTGAGTAAGCTTCTAAAAGAAAATCATAAAATTTTGTTACTTTTCCATAAATTTCAATTGCAGTAGAAATTTATTTAGAA
>WNWK01010994.1:0-67068 GCA_009830355.1 Cherax destructor
TTTTCGATCTATTGTTTGGTTGGAATTAGTTTTGTACTCCGATGAGATTTTAATTTCTTCACGTTTTCCGTATCTTAGTAATTGAAATTTCTCATCATTGAACTTCATATTGTTTTCTGCAGCCCATTTAAAGATTTGGTTTATGTCTGCTTGGAGTCTTGCAGTGTCTTCAACGGTGGACACTGTCATACAGAGTCGGGTGTCATCTGCAAAGGAAGACACAGCACTGTGGCTTATATCCCTGTCAATGTCTGATATGAGGATGAGGAATAGGATGGGAGCAATTACTGTGCCTTGTGGAACAGAGCTTTTCACAGTAGCTGCCTCAGACTTTACTCTGTTGACTACTACTCTTTGTGTTCTACATGTTAGGAAATTATAGATCCATCTACCAACTTTTCCTGTTATTCCTTTATCACGCATTTTGTGTGCTATTACACCTTGGTCACACTTGTCAAAGGCTTTTGCAAAATCTGTGTATATAACATCTGCATTCTGTTTATCTTCTAGAGCATCCAGGACCTTGTCGTAGTGGTCCAGTAGTTGGGACAGACAGGAGCGGCCTGCGCTAAACCCATGCTGTCCTGGGTTGTGCAATTGATGGGTATCAAGATGTGTGGCGATCTTGCTTCTTAGAACCCTTTCAAAGATTTTTATAATATGGGACGTTAGCGCTATTGGTCTGTAGTTCTTTGCTATTGCTTTACTGCCCCGTTTGTGGAGCGGGGCTATGTCTGTTGTTTTTAATAGCTGTGGGACGATCCCAGTGTCCATACTCCCTCTCCATAGGATGTTAAAAACATGTGATAGGGGCTTCTTGCAGTTCTTGATGAACACGGAGTTCCATGAGTCTGGGCCTGGAGCGGAGTGCATGGGCAATTAAAACTGAAGGAATCTTACAGGAATCAAAAAACGCAGGAAGAACTAAAAGCCATAAATGAAATTGAAAGAAACCCAAAGTATTTCTTTTCTTATGCCAAATCAAAGTAGAGAACAACATCCAGTATTGGGCCACTACTTAAATGGGATGGATCCCAACTACTGGACCACTACGACAAGGTCCTAGATACTCTAGAAGACAAACAGAATGCAGATGTTATATACACAGACTTTGCAAAGGCCTTTGACAAGTGTGAATATAGTGTAATAGCACACAAAATGCGTGATATAGGAATAACAGGAAAAGCTGGTAGATGGATCTATAATTTCCTAACAAGTAGAACACAAAGAGTAGTAGTCAACAGAGTAAAGTCTGAGGCAGCTACTGTGAAAAGCTCTGTTCCACAAGGCACAGTACTCGCTCCCATCCTGTTCCTCATCCTCATATCGGACATAGACAGGGATATAAGCCACAGTGCCGTGTCTTACTTTGCAGATGACACCCGAATCTGTATGACAGTGTCCACCGTTGAAGACACTGCAAGACTCCAAGCAGACATAAACCAAATCTTTAAATGGGCTGCAGAAAACAATATGAAGTTCAATGATGAGAAATTTAAATTACTCAGATACGGAAAACGTGAAGAAATTAAAATCTCATCGGAGTACAAAACTAATTCCAACCACACAATTGAGCGAAAAACTAATGTCAAAGACCTGGGAGTGATCATGTCAGAGGATCTCACCTTCAAGGACCATAACACCGTAGCAATTGCATCTGCTAGAAAAATGACAAGATGGATAATGAGAACCTTCAAAACCAGGGATGCCAAGCCCATGTTGACACTTTACAGATCGCTTGTTCTATCTAGGCTGGAATATTGCTGCACACTAACTGCACCTTTCTAGGTGGGTGAAATTGCTGATCTAGAAAATGTGCAGAGAACCTTCACGGCACACATAACTGCGATAAACCACCTCAATTACTGGGAACGCTTGAAGTTCCTAAACCTGTACTCTCTAGAACGCAGGCGGGAGAGATACATTATTATATACACGTGGAAAATTCTCGAGGGATTAGTACCAAACTTGCACACGAGAGTCACTCCCTACGAAAGCAAAAGACTCGGCAGGCGATGTAACATCCCCCCAATGAAGAGCAGGGGTGCCACTAGCACGTTGAGGGACAACACAATAAGTGTCAGGGGCCCAAGATTGTTCAACTTCCTCCCAGCTTACATCAGGGGGATTACCAACAAACCCCTGGCTGTCTTCAAGCAGGCACTGGACAGGCATCTAAAGTCGGTACCTGACCAGCCGGGCTGTGGTTCGTACGTTGGACTGCCTGCGGCCAGCAGTAACAGCCTGGTTGATCAGGCTCTGGTCCAACATGAGGCCTATTCACAGACCGGGCCGCAGGGGCGTTGACCCCTGGAATTCTCTACAGGTAAACTCCAGGTACACAGATGACAGCAAGGAAATGAGTGAGTTACTAAAGTCCCAGTATGACTCAGTTTTTAGCGAGCCGCTAACCAGACTGAAAGTCGAAGACCTAAATGAATTTTTTATGAGAGTGCCACAGAACTTGACTGACGCATGCCTTTCTGACATTACCCTGACGCCAAATGACTTCGAAAAGGCAATAAATGATATGCCCATTCACTCCGCTCCAGGCCCAGACTCATGGAACTCCGTGTTCATCAAGAACTGCTTTTAACATCCTATGGAGAGGGAGCATGGACATTGGGGTCGTCCCGCAGTTAATAAAAACAACAGACATAGCCCCACTCCACAAAGGCGGCAGTAAAGCAATAGCAAAGAACTACAGACCAATAGTGCTAACGTCCCATATCATAAAAATCTTTGAAAGGGTTCTAAGAAGCAAGATCGTCACTCATCTAGATACCCATCAACTACACAACCCAGGACAGCATGGGTTTAAAGCAGGTCGCTCCTGTCTGTCCCAACTACTGGACCACTACGACAAGGTCCTGGATGCTCTAGAGGACAAACAGAATGCAGATGTTATATACACAGACTTTGCAAAAGTCCTTTGACAAGTGTGACCATGGTGTAGCTGATAGCACACAAAATGCGTGATGAAAGGAATAACAGGAAAAGTTGGTAGATGGATCTATAATTTCCTAACAAGTAGAACACAAAGAGTAGTAGTCAACAGAGTAAAGTCTGAGGCAGCTACTGTGAAAAGCTCTGTTCCACAAGGCACAGTACTCGCTCCCATCCTGTTCCTCATCCTCATATCGGACATAGACAGGGATATAAGCCACAGTGCCGTGTCTTCCTTTGCAGATGACACCCGAATCTGTATGACAGTGTCCACTGTTGAAGACACTGTAAGACTCCAAGCAGACATAAACCAAATCTTTAAATGGGCTGCAGAAAACAATATGAAGTTCAATGATGAGAAATTTCAATTACTCAGATACGGAAAACGTGAGGAAATTATAATCTCATCGGAGTATAAAACAAATTCCAACCACACAATAAAGCGAAAAACTAATGTCAAAGACCTGGGAGTGATCATGACAGAGGATCTAGCCTTCTAGGACCATAACACTAGCAATCGCATCTGCTAGAAAAATGACAGGATGGATAATGAGAACCTTCAAAACCAGGGATACCAAGCCCATGTTGACACTTTTCAGGTCGCTTGTTCTATCTAGGCTGGAATATTGCTGCACACTAACTGCACCTTTCAAGGCAGGTGAAATTGCTGAACTAGAAAATGTACAGAGAACCTTCATGGCACAAATAACTGCGATAAACCACCTCAATTACTGGGAACGCTTGAAGTTCCTAAACCTGTACTCCCTGGAATGCAGGCGGGAGAGATACATTATTATATACACTTGGAAAATCCTAGAGGGATTAGTACCAAACTTGCACACGAGAATCACTCCCTACGAAAGCAAAAGACTCGGCATGCGATGTAACATCCCCCCAATGAAAAGCAGGGAGCCACTAGCACGTTGAGAGACAACACAATAAGTGTCAGGGGCCCAAGACTGCTCAACTGTCTCCCAGTATACATAAGGGGGATTACCAATAGACCCCTGGCTGTCTTCAAGCGGGCACTGGACAGGCACCTAAAGTCGGTGCCTGACCAGCCAGGCTGTGGTTCGTACGTTGGACTGCGTGTGGCGAGCAGTAACAGACTGGTTGATCAGGCTCTGATCCGCAGGGGCGTTGACCCCTGGAACTCTCTCCAGGTCTCCAGGTAATCCTCTTAGAATTAAAGGGAGTTCAATCAAATAGGAATGAAAATCAAAGAGAAAGTGACGCGAGTGATATTGAAGAGAACGCCGACCAGAGGAAGAAAGTGTGATGAGGCTTTCCAGGAGAATAGCTGTTCAATCCAGAGAAGGATGGACTCGCCTCCTGGAAGCCGATGCAATTTGAATAGTTTAACAATGAACTCTGCCCTGCCGCAGTGTGGAAAATATTGGTATGTTCCGAAAGTTATATTTGATAAACTTTCCAATGTGAATAGATACCATTAATGTGTTGTTGTTGGTTTAACATTTATCTGGGTAAGAAAAGAGAACCAACAGACTGTTGTGCAGGCGCGGGCAGAGGGAAGACGCGGATTCAAGTAGAGAGCAGGAGAGTCATGCGTGTATACCGATTAGAGGCCTAACTTCGTAATAGGAAGTGTTATAACTGTGCTCCGCGTATAATGTGGGACATTAAGTCCGGGAATCACTGTAATAGGGTGGTAATTGGTTAAATAGTGAATGACACCAGCATAGGGAGTCATTGTCCGGTAGACCTAATCATGGCTCAGGTGGTGTGATTATTCGACTTGGTACAGTCGAAACCCTGATTCTGGGTGACTTTCGTGGTGGAAGTGATGGGAATTATTATCGGTGAATATTGTGGGACGTTAAAGTCCAGTGAATCATCTAGATTTTATATTTTGCCACCGAAGTGGCTAGTTTATTGTGCACCCCATATTCATCCTGTGGACGGTAGCGCAGAGCATATGGATACACAAAAGGCCTAGGCACTAGGCCCCAAAAGGGTTAACAATTGTACATTTGGATTTATATCTACATTTCACTTATCTGGAACAAGCAAATTTAGGAAATTTGCTTAGTACAACTGGTATCTTATTTTCATGAATAAGATATCTTGACATGTCACATAGGTTATTATACTGTCTATCTCTAAATTCCTCAATAAGTGGACAATTAAGCACATAGTGTTCAAGACAGTGACCATATGCCTGATCACGTAATTTGCATTTAGTTTGATCATCATGTGTGTGTCTCCCAAACTGCCAGAAGTACATCTTTATGAGGAATTGGAGGGAAAAGACATCGTGTGTCGCCGGGTGAATGACGCCACACGAGGCCGCCATTTTGGGTATGGAGGAAATGGTCATTTCTATCTCGATTCATCGACTTCAAACCCCAACTTAAAGACTGTTGTCGAGTATAAAACAGTGGGACATTAAATCGTTGTTTGAATAGTGAATAAATTTTATGAATAAACTGAAATTAAGGGAATGAGCGAAATGATACAAGTCGCTACTTCCCGACTGATTGTATGTAATTTATCAGTCCTGTCTCGAGGACTGTAAAGGGATCAAGGGAATCACTTTTCCTTGTCCCATCAAGACAACGAACACACCAACATCATCGTCTTGTCGGGAGAATAATCTCTACTGAGCAGGACAACGAGATCGACACGAGGGAGCACAGACAAAGGAAGCGACTCCCTCACCCACAGCTAAGTACTTTTCTTTTTATAACAGACGGATACCGGCCGGTTAGGGATGTTATAATTAGTATAAGCACTATGGATATGTGAACGATCTCCAGGGTGAGTGATGGTTTAATCTCATAAAATTGTGTACTCTCTTCTCTCTCTTTCTAATCAGTCTCTCATAACAAAATACAGTCCACATAAAATAACAACACCGTACCTATTAGTGTTATCCATTTCAATTTATAACTGGTCCAGAGTGGACGTGGGTAGAGTGCGTGTGATGTCGAAGGGACCCCTCGACGTGACCAGGAGTGGGTCAAGTTTTCTCACACGCCTCACGGGGATAACCGTGGTAAATTAAATTGGCAGTCATCTCCGCTGAGATTATTTGTTTATAAGTGGCGGTGAAGCCCAGATAGTTAATGTGGGGAATTATGAGAGATTGTCTATCTGGTTAGTTAGTTAGTTTGATATCTTTATTATGCACCCCATACCCATCCTGTGGGCGGTAGTCAAAAGATTACAGAGGTACATAATGGGTCCAGGGACTGGACCCCAAAGTTATGATAGCTGAGCAAGTTACAAAGGTAATGAACTAACAAGCTACAAAGGTAATGAACTCACAAGTTACAAAGGTAATGAAACATGTAAGTAAATTTACTTACTTACGTTTATACATGGTTACAATCATGAACAAATTATAACGCAATGAACACTTCACTAGTCTACACCCAGTCACAACTGTAATGAGTTCTTGGTGCAAATTTTATTGTTGGGTCACACATACACACTTACATATACACATACACACACACACACCGATGGCATGGTGGCTAGCGCTCTTGCTACACGCACGGAGGGCCCGGGTTCAATTCCCGGCGGGGCCTAAACATTTCGAAGTGTTTCGTTACACACACACATACATACAACAGGCCTAGTGTCTAATCGACATGTGCCTAGGACAAAATGGTAACTAACATACAGCACAAAGGACAAGCACGCACTGTACCAGCAAACAGCTCAGCGTACCAGAAAGCAAAGAAACACACAAGCACATAAGTGTACCAGCGAAAGCTCAGCTAACTGTAACAAAGCATCAGCAAACTGTACCAGCAAAAGCATCAGCAACTGTACCAGCAAAGCATCAGCAATGTACCACAAAGCATCATAACAGCTTACCAAAAGCATCACACAACGTCAGCAAAAGCAATAAATGACGCAAAGCACCAAACTGTCACAACATAGCACAGCTGTACCAGCAAAGCTCAGCAAAACTGTACCAGCAAAGACAACAGCTGTACTAGCAAAACACACAACTGCACCACAAAGCATCAGCTACACTGTACCAGCAAAAGCATCAGCTACAACTGTACCAGCAAAGCATCAGCAAAGCAACATGACGCAAAAGCATCAGCAACAGCTGTACAGCAAAAGCATCAGCTACAACTGTACCAGCAAAGCATCAGCTACAACTGTACCAAAAAGCATCAGCAACAACTGTACCAGCAAAGCATCAGCAACAACTGTACCACAAAAGCATCAGCTACAAGCTGTACAGCAAAGCATCAGCAACAACTGTACCAGCAAAAAGCATCAGCTACAACTGTACCAGCAAAAGCATCAGCAACAACTTACCAGCAAAGCATCAGCTACAACTGTCAGCAAAGCATCAGCTACACTGTCCTAGAAAAGCATCAGCTACAACTGTACCAGCAAAAGCATCAGCTAAAGCTGTACCAGCAAAGCATCAGCAACAGCTGTACAGCAAAAGCATCAGCAACACTGTACACAAAAGCATCAGCAACAACTGTACCAGCAAAGCATCAGCAACAGCTTACTAGCAAAAGCATCAGCTACAACTGTACCAGCAAAAGCATCAGCAACAACGTCTAGCAAAGCATCAGCAACAGTGTACTAGCAAAGCATCAGCAACATGCTACAGCAAAGCATCAGCAAAGCTGTACCAGCAAAAGCATCAGCAACACTGTACTAGCAAAAGCATCAGCTAAAGCTGTACCAGCAAAGCATCAACAAACAGCAATGCACAAAAAGCATCAGCAACAGCTGTACCAGCAAAGCATCAGCTAAACTGTACACAAAAGCAAAAGCATCAGCAACAGCTGACCAGCAAAAGCATCAGCTACAACTGTCCAGCAAAAGCATCAGCACAGCTGTACCAGCAAAAAGCAACTAGCAACAGCTTGCCAGCAAAGCATCAACAACTGTACCAAAAGCATCAGCTACAACTGTGCCAGAAAGTACACACAGCTGCACTACAAAAGCATCAGCACAACTGTCCAGCAAAGCATCGCACAGCTGTACAGCAAAAGCATCAGCTAACTGTCCAGCAAAGCATCAGCAACAGCTGTACAGCAAAGCATCAGCTACACTGTCCAGCAAAGCATCAGCAACAGCTGTCAGCAAAAGCATCAGCACAACTGACCAGCAAAGCATCAGCAACAACTGTACCAGCAAAAGCACAGCTAAAGCTGACCAGCAAAAGCATCAGCAAACTGACGCAAGCAAAGCATCAGCAAACTGTACCAGCAAAGCATCAGCAACAACTGTACAGCAAAGCATAGCAACACTGTACAGCAAAGCATCAGCTCAACTGTACCAGCAAAGCATCAACAACTGTCTACAAAGCATCAGCACAACTTCCAGCAAAGCATCAGCAACAGCTGTACACAAAGCATCACACAGCTGTACCAGCAAAGCATCAGCACACTGTCTAGCAAAAGCATCAGCAACAACTGTACCACAAAGCATCACAAAACTTCCAGCAAGCATCAGTACACGACAGCAAGCATCAGCTAATGAACAGCAAAACATAGCAAACGACACAAGATCACAAGCTGTCACAAGCACACACACTGTCAGCAAGCATCAGCACACTGTACAGCAAAGCACAGCACAATGACAGCAAGCATCAGCAACTGTCCAGCAAGAAATTCAGCAAGCAACTTCCAGCAAGCTCAAAGCTGTACAGCAAAAGCATGCACACTTCAGCAAAGCATCGCACAACTGTAAACACAGCCTTAAAGCATCAGCACACTGTACCAGCAAGCATCAGCACAACTGTCCAGCAAAGCATCAGCTACATTCAGCAAAGCACACTTCAGCAAAGCATGCACTACCAAAACATCACCAATTACAAAGCATCAGCTACAACTGTCCAAAAGCATCACCTGTCAGCAAAGCATCAGCACTGTCCACAAGCTAGCTACAACTGTCCACAAAGCATCAGCTACAACTGTACCAGCAAAGCATCAGCACAACTGTACCAGCAAAAGCATCAGCTACAACTGTACCAGCAAAGCATCAGCTACACTGTCCAGCAAAGCATCAGCTACAACTGTCCAGCAAAGCATCAGCACAACTGTCCAGCAAAGCATCAGCTACAACTGTACCAGCAAAGCATCAGCACAACTGTACCAGCAAAGCATCAGCACAACTGTCAGCAAAGCATCACACAACTGTACCAGCAAAGCATCAGCACACACTGTACCAGCAAAGCATCAGCACAACTGTACCAGCAAAGCATCAGCTACAACTGTACCAGCAAAAGCATCAGCTACAACTGTACCAGCAAAGCATCAGCAACAACTGTACTAGCAAAAGCATCAGCAACAACTGTACCAGCAAAGCATCAGCACAACTGTACAGCAAAGCATCAGCTACAGCTGTACCAGCAAGCATCAGCACAACTTCCAGCAAAGCATCGCACAACTGTCAGCAAAGCATCAGCACAACTGTCCAGCAAAGCATCAGCTACAACTGTACAGCAAAGCATCAGCACAACTGTCCAGCAAAGCATCAGCAACTGTCCACAAAGCATCAGCACAACTGTCCAGCAAAGCATCAGCTAGCTGTCCAGCAAAGCATCACACAACTGTCCAGCAAAGCATCAGCACAACTGTCACAAAGCATCAGCACAACTGTACCAGCAAAGCATCAGCACAACTGTCCAGCAAAGCATCAGCTACAACTGTCAGCAAAGCATCAGCTACAACTGTACCAGCAAAGCATCAGCTAAACTGTACCAGCAAAGCATCACTACACTGTCAAAAGCATCAGCTACAACTGTCAGCAAAGCATCAGCTACAACTGTACCACAAAGCATCAGCACAACTGTCCAGCAAGCATCAGCACACTGTACCAGCAAAGCATCAGCACAACTGTACCAGCAAAGCATCAGACACTGTCCAGCAAAGCATCGACAACTGTCCAGCAAAGCATCAGCACCTGTCGCAAAGCATCCTAACTACAAACATGACATGCAGCAAGCATCAGCCACTTCCACAAATCATAAGTCAGAAGCATCGCAAGTGTCAGCGCCGCTAACTGTCCAAGCATCGCCTGTAAGATCAACTGTCAAAGCATCGCTACATTCCACAAGCTCACCAAAAGCATCAGCTACAACTGTCAGCAAAGCATCAGCTACAACTGTACCACAAAAGCACAGCACACTGTACCAGCAAAAGCATCAGCAACACTGTCACAAAGCATCAGCTACAACTGTACCAGCAAAAGCATCAGCTACAACTGTACCACAAAAGCTCACTACAGCTGATGACCAGCAAAGCATCAGCTACAACTGTACCAGCAAAAGCATCATCAGCTGTACCACAAAGCATCAGCCAAAGCAAAGCATCAGCACAACTGTACCAACGAAGCATCAGCACAACTGTACCAGCAAAAGCATCACTAACTGTACAGAAAACATCAGCTACTGCCAAGCAAAGCATCAGCTACAACTGTACCAGCAAAGCATCAGCAACAGCTGTGCCACAAAGCATCAGCTACAACTGTACCAGACAAAGCATCAGCCCACATGTCTGCAAGTCAGCCATTAGCAAAGCATCAGCAACAACTGTACCAGCAAAAGCATCAGCATGTAACAAGCATCACAACAATGTACAGCACATCAGCTACAGCTGTACTAGCAAAAGCATCAG
Source organism: Cherax destructor (assembly GCA_009830355.1). Taxonomy (NCBI): domain Eukaryota; kingdom Metazoa; phylum Arthropoda; class Malacostraca; order Decapoda; family Parastacidae; genus Cherax; species Cherax destructor. Next base: position 10,569 of record WNWK01010994.1, read on the forward strand.
CAACAACTGTACCAGCAAAAGCATCAGCTACAACTGTACCAGCAAAAGCATCAGCAACAACTGTACCAGCAAAAGCATCAGCTACAACTGTACCAGCAAAAGCATCAGCTACAACTGTACCAGCAAAAGCATCAGCTACAACTGTACCAGCAAAAGCATCAGCTAAAGCTGTACCAGCAAAAGCATCAGCTACAACTGTACTAGCAAAAGCATCAGCTACAACTGTACCAGCAAAAGCATCAGCTACAACTGTACCAGCAAAAGCATCAGCTACAACTGTACCAGCAAAAGCATCAGCTACAACTGTACCAGCAAAAGCATCAGCTACAACTGTACCAGCAAAAGCATCAGCTACAACTGTACCAGCAAAAGCATCAGCTACAACTGTACCAGCAAAAGCATCAGCTACAACTGTACCAGCAAAAGCATCAGCTACAACTGTACCAGCAAAAGCATCAGCTACAGCTGTACCAGCAAAAGCATCAGCTTCAGCAGCAGATTCATTAGGATCTGTTACAGCGGTAAATCCATTGGAAGAAGAATAAGCAACAGAAGAAGCAGCAGGAGTCCGCAGCCGCCAGCCTGCAGCCGCCAGCCTGCAGCCGCCAGCCTGCAGCTGCAACAGGGACAGCATAAAAGCAGCAGCAACTGCAGCAGCACGAACGACGAACCTCAGCTCTACGAGTTTACATGCGCCATACTGGACTCAAGTAACGAGGCCAACAACTACCTACATAAGATTCATTCTCTGTTGAAGCCACATTTCACGTGTTCAGACGAGTTAACCTGCACAATTAGCGAATAAATGCTTTCTAGTTGACAGGTCACTGTCCAGTGTGACCCCGTGCACGATTGGGTACTAGACCCATCTTTCTTTCATGAGCCAACCATCATGAGAAATATATACCTTGGTATGTTACAGAATTATCTAGTCCCCCATTTGTAATCAGAATTCATTTTTCAACATGACGGTGCGCCTCCCTACAGGAGTGAGAGTGAATGTATATGTGTAATTATCATATCATGATGCTTCCCACGCTCCTCTGACAAAATGCCTAGAGAATAATTCTTGTTAGGACTTATGAAGACTATTGTATGCTTACTAAATACCAGTTGCTGACATTAAAACACTATGCTAGAATAAACGATGGCACCGAAAAAGTCACACCGGATATGTCGGCCAGCACATATATAACCTGGTGTGTCAGTGTGTTATGGGACACTTATTAAGGGGGAACTGTCGATAATGAGAGGAATGTGGAGCTATATAACGAAACTATGTCATTTCCGCTATAATAAGCAGACAACTGCAATTTTGTATATCTTATCATTTTGTTTTAATATTTTTTTTTTTTTAAATCAGAAAGGGACTTTATGGACAACATGAAATCACTATGTCACGCCATTCCCACCAACTCTAGAGGCAATTTCGTCTTTCCTAGAAACCGCTAATTACCTTACCCTATCTAGATAGAAAAATGGCAAAACCTGGCAATTTAAAGTAAAAGCATAATCAGTGTTAAAATCATTCAGCTAATAATGAAAATTTAAAAGTCGTAAAGAATTCTTGGGTCCACAAGTTACCCAGTAGAATGACTCACGAAATCGTAATGACACGATTGCAAACAAACCTAACCACAGGTGGGGCTCGAACCCGCGGTCAGAGAGGTCTGGAGTTTTGAGTCTCTGACCGCGGGATCGAACCCCATCCAAGGTATGTTTTTTTTTTAACCCAGTGGTAATTCTGCCATCAGATGGTCGAACTCCTTTCTGGTGGTGTGACACCCACCGGAATTGGTAGGTCCAATACAGTGGTTCTTAACTTGTTTAGGGTCACACATCCCTATCACTGTTGGTCTTCACTGCCACGCCCTCTCCGTTCTTCACATAAAATTCGAAATGTAAATATTAAAAAAAAATCCTCTCTTTAAGCAGGAAAATTGAGAAACTAGTTTCCAATCCTAGTTTTATTATTTTTAACTATTCAATGGAGAGTCTTGAAGGAGCAGATCTCAAATACACGACTGGCTAAATTATATAAGCTATGTTATATCAGCTAGGCTATATTATTAAATTATTGAATGTTGATAATTTAACTCATATCAGCTATGGGTAGATTCCGGTCTTTATTAAATGTTGATAATTAACTATTGTTGTGATTAGATGCTGTAACTTGTCTCGATTTACATGAAATTTAGTGAAAAGTGAAAAGCCTGTTAGTGAGTAAGTTCAAGCAAGTTCAAACCAGAAAGTGCAATCTTGCCAGCATAAAAATATGAGGTTTACCAAAATTTTGCCACATTTTGTGAGATTTCACATTTCGACTGACAAAGTTGTTATTTGCTTTATGAAGTATCTGCGGTGACCGAAACTTCCCAGCTACATTCATCTCCAGAAAATCCAAAAACGGACGTACAAGCACAAGTAAAGGACATTCGTTATTTTGCGCCCCCGTCTTAGAAATTACACATGCCCCCTAGGGAGGGCGAGCCCCCAGGTTAAATACCCCTGGCATAGTGGGAGGGATGAGACATCAATCCCCTAACTATTCCACATAAACCCATTTTTGATTATTATTATTATTATATTATTATATTCTAGGGGAAGCACTACGTCCGTAAGGGTCATACAACACCTATGTAAAATATATCCGTGCTCTTTCATCTTAGGAAAAAGGTGCGCTGTTTTTTGGGCTACTTGCAAGAAAACAACACTAAAACAACACTAAAACCTCACCACGACGTTAAGTGTTCCAGGAACGACGAGGAAAACTGGAAGGATGGGTGGTGGAAAGATGGGAGGTGGAAAGATGGGAGGTGGAAAGATGGGAGGTGGAAAGATGGGAGGTGGAAGGATGGGAGGTGGAAGGATGGGAGGTGGAAGGATGGGAGGTGGAAGGATGGGGGTGGAAGGATGGGAGGTGGAAGGATGGGAGGTGGAAGGATGGGGGTGGAAGGATGGGAGGTGAGATGGGAGGTGAGAGAGGATGGGAGGTGGAAGGATGGGAGGTGGAAGGATGGAGGTGGAAGGATGGGAGGTGGAAGGATGGGAGGTGGAAGGATGGGGGTGAAGGATGGGAGGTGGAAGATGGATGGAGAGGTGGAAGGATGGGGGTGGAAGGATGGGAGGTGGAAGGATGGGAGGTGGAAGGATGGGTAGGTGGAAGGATGGGGGTGGAAGGATGGGAGGTGAGATGAGGTGAGGATGGTGGAAGGATGAGGAGGTGGAAGGATGGGAGGTGGAAGGATGGGAGGTGGAAGGATGGGAGGTGGAAGAGATGGGGAGGTGGAAGGATGGGATGAGATGGAGTGGAAGTGGGAGGTGGAAGGATGGGAGGTGGAAGGATGGGAGGTGGAAGGATGGGGGTGAAGGATGGAGGTGGAAGGATGGGAGGTGGAAGGATGGGAGGTGGAAGGATGGGTGAGGATGGGTGGTGGAAGGATGGGAGGTGGAAGGATGGGAGGTGGAAGGATGGGAGGTGGAAGGATGGGTGGTGGAAGGAGGGTGGAAGGATGGAGGTGGAAGGATGGGAGGTGGAAGGATGGGGGTGGAAGGATGAGGTGAGGATGAGTGGAAGGATGGGAGGTGGAAGGATGGGGAGTGGTGGAAGGATGGGGGTGGAAGGATGGGAGGTGGAAGGATGGGGGAGGATGGATGGAGGATGGGATGGTGGAAGGATGGTGGTGAAGGGTGGGGGTGGAAGGATGGGAGGTGGAGGATGGGAGGTGGAAGGATGGGGGTGGAAGGATGGGAGGTGGAAGGATGGGGATGGTGAAGGATGGGAGGTGGAAGGATGGGAGGTGGAAGGATGGGAGGTGGAAGATGGGAGGTGGAAGGATGGGAGGTGGAAGGATGGGAGGTGGAAGGATGGGTGTGGTGGAAGGATGGGAGGTGGAAGGATGGGAGGTGGAAGGATGGGAGGTGGAAGGATGGGAGGTGGAGGATGGGAGGTGGAAGGATGGGAGGTGGAAGGATGGGAGGTGGAAGGATGGGGTGGAAGGATGGGAGTGAAGGATGGGTGGTGGAGGTGGGAAGGATGGGAGGTGGAAGGATGGGAGGTGGAGGATGGGAGGTGGAAGGATGGGGGGGGAAGGATGGGAGGTGGAGGATGGAGGTGGAAGGATGGTGGTGGAAGGATGGGGTGGATAGGAAGGATGGGAGTGGAGGATGGGAGGTGGAAGGATGGGAGGTGGAAGGATGGGAGGTGGAAGGATGGGTGGTGGAAGGATGGGTGGTGGAAGGATGGGGTGGAGGATGGGAGGTGGAAGGATGGGAGGTGGAAGGATGGGTGGTGGAAGGATGGGAGGTGGAAGGATGGGAGGTGGAAGGATGGGAGGTGGAAGGATGGGAGGTGGAGGGATGGGAGGTGGAAGGATGGGTGGTGGAAGGATGGGTGGTGGAAGGGTGGGTGGTGAAGGATGGAGGTGGAAGGATGGAGGAGAGTGGAGGATGGGAGGTGGAAGGATGGGATGGTGGAAGGATGGGAGGTGAAGGATGGGAGGTGGAAGGATGGGAGGTGGAAGGATGGGTGGTGGAAGGATGGGAGGTGGAAGGATGGGAGGTGGAAGGATGGGTGGTGGAAGGATGGGAGGTGGAAGGATGGGAGGTGGAAGGATGGGAGGTGGAAGGATGGGAGGTGGAAGGATGGGAGGTGGAAGGATGGGAGTGGAAGGATGGGAGGTGGAAGGATGGGAGGTGGAAGGATGGGAGGTGGAAGGATGGGAGGTGGAAGGATGGGAGGTGGAAGGATGGGAGGTGGAAGGATGGGAGGTGGAAGGATGGGAGGTGGAAGGATGGGAGGTGGAAGGATGGGAGGTGGAAGGATGGGGTGGAAGGATGGGAGGTGGAAGGATGGGAGGTGGAAGGATGGGAGGTGGAAGGATGGGATGGTGGAAGGATGGGAGGTGGAAGGATGATGGAAGGAGGAGTGGTAAGGATGGGAGGTGGAAGGATGGAGTGGAAGATGGGAGGTGAAGGATGGGAGGTGGAAGGATGGGAGTGGATGAGGATGGAAGGATGGGTGAAGGATGGGAGTGGAAGGATGGGAGGTGGAAGGATGGGAGGTGGAAGGATGGGAGGTGGAAGGATGGGAGGTGGAAGGATGGGAGGTGGAAGGATGGGAGGTGGAAGGATGGGAGGTGGAAGGATGGGAGGTGGAAGGATGGGTGGAAGGATGGAGAGGAGAGGTGAGGTGGAAGATGGAGTGGAAGGATGGAGGTGGAAGGATGAGGAGGTGGGAGATGGAAGATGGGAGGTGAAGGATGGGTGGTGAAGGATGGGAGGTGGAAGGATGGGAGATGGAAGGATGGGGAGGAGAAGGATGGGGTGGAGGTGAGGGAGGTGGAAGGATGGGAGGTGGAAGATGGGAGGTGGAAGGATGGGAGGTGGAAGGATGGGAGGTGGAAGGATGGGAGGTGGAAGGATGGGAGGTGGAAGGATGGGAGGTGGAAGGATGGGAGGTGGAAGGATGGGAGGTGGAAGGATGGGGTGGAAGGATGGAGTGAATGGGAGTGAAGGAGTAGTGGAAGGATGAGGTGAGATGGGGGTGAAGGATGGGAGGTGGAAGGATGTGGAGGAGTGAAGGATGGGAGGTGGAAGGATGGGAGGTGAAGGATGGGAGGTGGAAGGTGAGGTGAATGAGGGGTGGAAGGATGGGAGGTAAGGAAGGAAGGAGGTGAAGAGGAGGAGAAGGATGGGAGGTGGAAGGATGTAGTGAAGGATGGATAAGGATGGAGAGGTGGAAGGATGGGAAGTGGAAGGATGATGAAGAGGAGGATGGGAGGTGGAAGGATGGGAGGTGGAAGGACATGGGCGTAGGGCAGAAAATAGATAGGATAGAAATTAGGGAGGAAGTAGAGAGATAATAAAAGCCATAAACATAGCGTGATAAATAGAAGATAATGACAGCTTGACTAATTTCCAATATACCATAACAAAACATTTTTTGTAATATTGCAGTTCACAAACAGGTGGTATGCGGCCCTTACTGGTTTAGCGCTTTCGCAATTTCATACTAATTAAAGATGCTATAATTTGCTTTATTTAATATATCTTTGCTGACGAACATAATTTTCCATACAACAGAAAGGCCAAGATCTCTAAATTGCATAACATGTGTAGTACAGGAATATTACGTTGTAAAAAAAGCTATAACCCTAAATTGTGTACTCACCTGTCTCCTTCCTCAGGTAATGGGACGCTGATCGTCATTTTCGCCAGGAACAAGAACCTGCGCAACGTACCTAACACCTACATTATCTCCCTGGCGCTGGGGGACCTCCTCGTCCTTTTCTTCACCGTTCCCTTCGTCTCCACCATCTATACTATAGAGTCGTGGCCCTATGGGAACTTTGAGTGTAAATTCAGCGAGATGGTGCGAGACATCTCTGTGGGTGTGACCGTGTTTACCCTGACAGCGCTGTCTGCTGACCGCTACCTCGCTATTGTCTCCACCGTCAGAAGGGTAATTATGCGTCAGTTCACTGTTAGCACTACTTCATTCTACACCCAAATTATATTAAGACTGTCTCGCGGATCCAATAACAATCATTGGCATGATTGAATACCTAAGTTTATTGCGGTTATGTTTTTATAAAGGATGTGTGCAACCATATGAATTATTACCTAGGGTCTCCTCACACCCATTATTTAATAGGTCTTGTGCAAAGGTTGTAGAGCAATTAGGGGTATAACAAGAGAGTAGAGACTGTGTACTGCCTATAATCATAGTTTTGTATAATTAAGTCATTTAATAAGTTTTCAAAGGTATACACACTCCTCGATGTTCCCCGTGTCCATCTAACACTATATAAAAACTCAATGCATATAAAAGGCACAAAAATTTGGAATTCATTACCTGACATTGCCAAAGAAACCCTGCCTGTACCCCAATTCAAAACGATGCTAAAAAACCACCTTCTCACCCAAACCTAAATGCTCAATAAAAAGTAGCACAATAATTATGAAAAGATAATCAGTAGCTTATTTAGAAGTTCCGTTATAATTATTGTTGCAAGAATCTCCAGTTTTGTTCTGGTGAGAAGAGTTCTGAGTGCCACCATGATTCCAGCTGTTGCTGCTATCTTAACATTGCGCCTGAGACAGCGTAAAACTTAGATTTATTTATAATAATTTCAGTTATTTATACCGCGTGTATGCAGAATTCATTGCCCAAGGATTTTCTAAACAGTATCAGAATTAGTTTAGTCTAGTGAATCATTAAGGAATCGTGCTTGGTTCTTCCGCAGGCTGCAGGCAGAGCCGGCCGCAGGACGGTAAGGACTGCTGTGGGAATATGGGTGGCGGCGGGAGTTTTGGCCACCCCGGCAGCGCTCTTCTCACAAGTTCAGGTGTTTCATGTGACCGATGAAAAAATCATCAGTGTTTGCTACCCGTTTCCGGAGCACTTTCCCAACTGGTATTCTCTAGTTAATGTCATCGTCAAGGCTCTCTTGTATTACCTCGTACCACTCGTCGTCATCGCCTCCTTCTACCTGCTGATGGCCAGGCACTTGCTCTCTTCTGAGGATTTGCCAGGGGAATCTCACGTCTTCCATCGCCAACTGAGAACGAGAAGAAAAGTAGCCAAGATCGTCCTCTGCTTTGTGCTTATCTTCGCCGTGTGCTTTCTGCCAACACACGTCTTTCTGTTGTGGTTCTACTTAGACCCTGAGGCCTCCATCAAATATAACGAGTTCTGGCATGCCCTCCGGATCGTCGGCTTTTGCCTCGGCTTTATTAACTCGTGCATCAACCCTATCGCCCTATACTGCATCTCTGGCACTTTTAGAAAGTACTACAATCGTTACCTCTTCTGTTGCTGTCGCTGGTTTGACCGTGAACATCGAACTCGGTCCTTTCTGCAGCCGGAACGCTCTGGCATGTCCCATTGCCGGTCATTCACCATGCGGGGCACAGAGACAATGACTCTCACCACATTAATCCATGAAAGAGCTTCTCCTGCCGCATCATGACAAACGCCTACACGATCCTGTTCTCCTGCCTCTGCCCGTCCGTGTTCCCCCACGCCCACACTAACCTATTCTCCCATGCCCACACGTCCATATGCTGTGAGTCACCAAAACTACGGCAGCCACAATCGTGAGTCACCAGTGTGCAGCCACCACATGGTGGTGGCAGACGACCGCGATGTAGACAGTAACACTTGCATTTATGAGGAGGTTGAGTTGTGAAGCTTCACTGTCGGGTGTGAGCCCTCCATGAGGGGTGTGGCCATCCATACGGGGTGTAGGGAACCTAGTGTAGCGTGAGGTCCGTCATGAAGGCCAAAGGAAAGAGAACTTCGTTACTGAAGTGAAGGACCTGATGACTGGAATGACAACGAGTACAATGAGTGACCTGGTGAGTGTAATGGAGGTCTGGTTATGAGACCTCATAGGTGAGTTTAGTGAACTAATGAGTAAACTAGACCTAAGTGCAATCGGAACTCTTTACTGAAGTACCTTATATGAGTAAGGATAAAGAAAAAGGCGGACCACACGAAAGAAGACTCATTACCTGTAGTTAAACTGTAAACAGTTCCAGAGGTTATTGTTCGCATAGCCCAGTCCCAGACCAGGCCTCCACCTTGACGGCCCGATTAATCAGGCCGTTGGTGCTAGCCACACGCAGTCCAATTGCAACATAAATCTGTACATTACTTGATGTTTGCTTGTTTGTTAAGTGTTTAATTATTATTGTTCACTCTCAGAATTGTTATTATATCAAGGAATAACTTAGTAGCTGAGATATGTCCAGACTCTATGTATTAACAATACATTTTTCCTTATTATTTACCATTTTTTATAATGCATGAGAAGACTAATATTGAATGCCAAGGAAGGTTTCCTGTCACCCTCTTGAACTTTTAGTATAACAAGCAAGGGGCGTGGCTATGAATTGCGAACTGCCAGCCTTCTACCCTCGTACTCGCCCAGAGCTGTCAGATGCTGATATGCTGCCCATGGGAAAAGACACGGCAGTTGATTTATCTCTAACATAACCTAACACACAATCACCTTCTTAGTTAGTTTCCCGACATAGAAATTTTGAGTAGTCTTGTCTGCTGTCTATGTCCAAAGGCTTTAACTTCATTGTGGAACACCCTCTGAGAGGAAGAGTCAATTCTCGACTTCGCTCAAAAGTATGCATAAATCACTGCATACATTTGAACAACACATATATTATGCACCATGTCCTGTTTGAACATAGTCAAAGACAGGTGTCGGCACTCGGTCGTTCGTGAGCTCATTATTTTCTGCTTTGGGAACTTTGCTGTGGAGCGGTTTGAGGATTTTTTTTATGCATTTGTGGTGTGCGGACAGACTGTGCTTGAGTACGATGTGTCTTTGGACTTACTGACTCGTTTGTCTGATGTGGACTCAGCCGTAAAAAGAGGCTTACTTCTACGTACTACTGTAAATAGCGAGTTGAGTTGCTCTTTGTTTACCTTTGTGGATTCGGCCAATCATAGGATTGAGTCGACCTTTTTTTTCTGTCTAGGTAGCTACACATTATTTTGGGATGTGCACACAAATGCGCAGTGTGGACCTGGAGTGTGGTAGAGAATTGTACACTTTGATGCTTGTGTGCGTCTTAAGATTTAGAGTGATAAATCTTTATGTGATTTGTTTAATGTTTATTAGAATAAATAGGTATCCCGGTAGGCGGACCTTTAAGTGGCTGCCTGATTTCTTTACTTTTTTCCTTCAAACTCTTCAATATTTTGCTTATAACACAATGCTTCATCAGAACAACTTCAAATTTTCATTGCCGGTGCACAGTAACTAAGCCAAGATTCTAGGAACAATTGTCATGTGCACGTGCAACGTGATCAAAGCTGTAGGACTCATTCCAGGATCTTGGAAAGACTAATAACGTCCGAAACCCTCTGCAGCGTAACTTGTGTCGAAGACGGCAAAGTGAAATTCAAGTGTGTAGGGGCCCATCTGCCTTTTTTTGTGCAAAATAAACAGGAATCAAAATGTCACTACCTCTTCTGAATAGCTTCATTATTTAATTGATGAATCCTCTTACGGCCAGATTAGCAGATATTAAGTTTACTTTGATGCGGGCAAATTTTTCAATGCACATAATTTTTGTTTATATAAAACTTGGGGGTCATTGGAATTCCAGCAATAACTGGAGAATGACTCTTCTGATAGGCTTCAAATTAATCCCTGTTGTGTTTCTCAAAATGCAACATTTGCTCTGTTAATAGCCATCACAAATCCTAATTTATAATTTTTATTAAACATAAATATTGGTTTCCATTCAATATATAAAGAATGCCTCATCTCATTGGCTTCAAAATATTAATGCTGATACATTCTATAAGAAGGATGACATCCAGTAAGTTTAGAATGGTTAGCTGCAAATTTTAAATTTTGATGAAATCGTTAAAAAACTTTGAATTGTTGGATTCAAAACAATTATGGGGGAATGCCTTTTCTTATAGATTTCAAACTTTCAGTGTTGATGGACGTTATCAAAAGAAAGCTTGGCTTTCATGTTGAGCATTTAAAAATTTTAATTACCAATTTTATTAAATTGGTTTCCATGTAATAACTAGAGAATGCCTCTTTTGGTCGGCTTCAAACGCTGAAGCAGCTTTTATAAACTCGAGTTATTTATAGTTCTTTTAATTTTCACGAGTTTAATAAACCCTAGATACTTTAGGAGTTAATACCTCGGCAGACATTGTGCGGTACAGTGTTCTTTTTTACCACTGATTTTCAAGTCTTTCGTTTATATGTTCAAAACAATTTATCCCATCAGTTATAATTTTTCAACTATTACTAAATGAAGGTTTGTGGAACAACTGAAAAGTACCGTGAGGCACCTTTCCATGGGAGAACTACCCTGAGACACCTTTCCATGGGAGAACTACCCTGAGACACCTTTCCATGGGAGAACTACCCTGAGACACCTTTCCATGGGAGAACTACCCTGAGACACCTTTCCATGGGAGAACTACCCTGAGACACCTTTCCATGGGAGAACTACCCTGAGACACCTTTCCATGGGAGAACTACCCTGAGACACCTTTCCATGGGAGAACTACCCTGAGACACCTTTCCATGGAAGAACTACCCTGAGACACCTTTCCATGGAAGAACTACCCTGAGACACCTTTCCATGGAAGAACTACCCTGAGACACCTTTCCATGGGAGAACTACCCTGAGACACCTTTCCATAGGAGAACTACCCTGAGACACCTTTCCATGGGAGAACTACCCTGAGACACCTTTCCATGGGAGAACTACCCTTAGACACATTTCCATGGGAGAACTACCCTGAGACACCTTTCCATGAGAGAACTACCCTGAGACACCTTTCCATGGGAGAACTACCCTGAGACACCTTCCCATGGGAGAACTACCCTGAGACACCTTTCCATGGGAGAACTACCCTGAGACACCTTTCCATGGGAGAACTACCCTGAGACACCTTTTCATGGGAGAACTACCCTGAGACACCTTTCCATGGGAGAACTACCCTGAGACACCTTTCCATGGGAGAACTACACTGAGACACCTTTCCATGGGAGAACTACCCTGAGACACCTTTCCATGGGAGAACTACCCTGAGACACCTTTCCATGGAAGAACTACCCTGAGACACCTTTCCATGGGAGAACTACCCTGAGACACCTTTCCATGGGAGAACTACCCTGAGACACCTTTGCATGGGAGAACTACCCTGAGACACCTTTCTATGGGTGAACTACCCTGAGACACCTTTCCATAGGAGAACTACCCTTAGACACCTTTCCATGGGAGAACTACCCTGAGACACCTTTCCATGAGAGAACTACCCTGAGACACCTTTCCATGGGAGAACTACCCTGAGACACCTTCCCATGGGAGAACTACCCTGAGACACCTTTCCATGGGAGAACTACCCTGAAACACCTTTCCATGAGAGAACTACCCTGAGACACCTTTCCATGGGAGAACTACCCTGAGACACCTTTCCATGGGAGAACTACCCTGAGACACCTTTCCATGGGAGAACTACCCTGAGACACCTTTTCATGGGAGAACTACCCTGAGACACCTTTCCATGGGAGAACTACCCTGAGACACCTTTCCATGGGAGAACTACCCTGAGACACCTTTCCATGGGAGAACTACCCTGAGACACCTTTCCATGGGAGAACTACCCTGAGACACCTTTCCATGGGAGAACTACCCTGAGACTCCTTTCCATGGGAGAACTACGCTGAGACACCTTTCCATGGGAGAACTACCTTGAGACACCTTTCCTTGGGAGAACTACCCTGAGACAACTTTTCATGAGAGAACTACCCTGAGACACCTTTCCATGGGAGAACTACCCAGAGACACCTTTCCATAGGAGAACTACCCTGAGACAACTTTCATGAGAGAACTACCCTGAGACACCTTTCCATGGGAGAACTACCGTGAGACACATTTCCATGGGAGAACTACCCTGAGACACCTTTCCATGGGAGAACTACCCTGAGACACCTATCCACGGGAGAACTACCCTGAGACACCTTTCCATGGGAGAACTACCCTGAGACACTTTTCCATGGGAGAACTACCCTGAGTCACCTTTCCATGGGAGAACTACCCTGAGACACCTTTCCATGGGAGAACTACCCTGAGACACCTTCCATGGGAGAACTACCATGAGACACCTTTCCATGAGAGAACTACCCTGAGGCACCTTTCCATGAGAGAACTACCCTGAGACACCTTTCCATGGGAGAACTACCCTGAGACACCTTTCCATGAGAGAACTACCTGAGGCACCTTTATGGATGAGAGAACTACCCTGAGACACCTTTCCATGAGAGAACTACCCTGAGGCACCTTTCCATGAGAGAACTACCCTGAGACACCTTTCCATGAGAGAACTACCCTGAGACACCTTTCCATGAGAGAACTACCCTGAGACACCTTTCCATGGGAGAACTACCCTGAGGCACCTTTCCATGGAGAACTACCCGGACTTCTGAGACTACCTACACCTTTCCATGGAGAACTACCCTGAGACACTTTCCATGGAGAACTACCCTGAGACACCTTTCATGGGGAGAACTACCCTGAGACACCTTTCCATGAGAGAACTACCCTGAGACACTTTCCATGGAGAACTACCCTGAGACACCTTTCCATGGGAGAACCGAATTCCTACCCTTTACCCTGAGGCACCTTTCCATGGGACCGGGAACTTTCTCACCCTGAGCACCTTTCCAGCATGGAGAACTACCCTGGAGAGCACCTTTCCATGGAGAACTACCCTGAGCACTTCCAAACCCCCTTTTCCATGGAGAACCCACTCATAAAAATCCGCTAGAGAACACCTGAGCACCTTTCCATGGAGATACTACCTTTCCATAGAGAACACCTTTCATCTATGAGTTTGGAGAACTACCCTGAGACACCTTTCCATGAGAGAACTACCCTGAGACCCCAATCCTCCCTTTTCCCTAACTACCGAGAAGGAAACTCTATGAGAACTACCTGAGACACCTTTCATGAGAGAACTACCCTGAGGCACCTTTCCATGAGAGAACTACCCTGAGACACCTTTCCATGGAGCAGAATTCTATCCCTAAGACACCTACATGGGAGATAAGCCCTGGGGCTCCTGAAGACACCTTTCCATGGAGAAACTACTCCTGGAGACTGACCTTTCCATGGGAGAACTACCCTGAGCACCTTTCCATGGGAGAACTACCCCCTAGGACACCCTATTACCCGGATGGGAGGAAGAGACTGGAACCCTGAGACACCTTTCCATGGAGAACTACCCTGAGACACCTTCCATGAGAACTACCCTGAGCACCTTTCCATGAGAGAAACCCGAGCCTTTCCATGAGAACTACCGAGACACCTTTCATGGGAGAACTACCCTGAGACACCTTTCCATGGAGAGGAATTCTGACCCTGAGCACCTTTCCATGGGAGACTACCCGAGACACTTCCATGGAATCCTGAGACACCTTTCCATGGGAGAACTACTCTGAGACACCTTTCCATGAGAGCACTACCCTGAGACACCTTTCCATGAGAGAACTACCCTGAGACACCTTTCCATGAGAGAAATTGAGAAAGCCATTTTTAGATCGGCTTCAAAATTTCAACAATCGTATACCCTACCTCTTGAAGGTTGATGTTATTAATGGAGTGTGTTGGTGTTATTAATGGAGTGTGTTGGTGTTATTAATGGAGTGTGTTGATGTTATTAATGGAGTGTGTTGGTGCCTTTTTATCATTTTTAATTTAAAAATGGTACATTATTATTTTATATTATTGCATTAATTTGCTTTGACACTGGCGAGTGACTCTTGATTCAAGGAAGTGGATTTTTTCGTTCCATTTCTAGCACCAAATCTAAATGCCTACCATTCCACCGTGTTTAGCGCTTTCCCCTGATTAAAATAAGTCTTTGATAACTGATTTATCTAATGATATAGATGAAACGTTTTTTAAAGTTTAGGTTTTGTACGTGCAAATTTTGTTGGATTATATATAATAGCTAACGAACACTTCTTCTGGTCAGCTTCAAACTTTTATTGCTGATATGTTTTCAACACACAGGAAGGTTCACCTTCATTTTGGGTTGCGACAATTTATTAATCATTATGGTTTCTGTGATATAACTAGAAAATGTCTCCTCTGATCAGAAATACTGTCTGTGTTGATCTTTGACTTGTGTCTGTATAATGTACGTTTATGTGCACATAATGTCTGTGTCTTCTCAAGATTAATGTATAAAAATGTATGTTATGTTCCCAAAGCCTAAATAAAACTAACTTAATTGCTTATGTACATGCTTGCTTAAACCTGATCAATCTTAGGGAAAAAATTGGGATGATTGTGCTTGCGTAGGATCCAATTTGTATTTTTTGTATGGAAGAAACTGGAGTGCCTCTTCCGATTTGCTTCGCCCTTCAACGCCCTTCAGTGTTGGTGTATTTTATGACATTGGTCTCTCTGAGACAGGAGAGTGTCTTTTCAGTTTGGCTTCAAAGTTGATCTTACTGAAGATTTAGATTAATTTCCGGCTGTGTATGCCCTAATTTGCCATTTGTACTGAAGCAAATGGCAATTAGTTTTTATGTAATAACTTGTGAATGCCTCTTCTGATTTGCTTCAAATCTTTAATGTTAATATTTATCTGCATTAGAAACTTAAGCCGCATTCTCCACTATCCGAGTCACATGCATTAAAGTATAGGGAACCGGGTAGCCCCAGCTCTCCCTGGGATTAAAATTCTTGATACTGTCAAAAATATGATTAAGAATTTCCCAAACAATGCTGATGAACATCTTTCTTGATACAGTAAAAAAAATATTAAGAATTCCACCAAAAATGCTGATGGAGAACTTCCTGGGATCACGCAGCGGCCGAAATGCACCGTTATTATTATGGGTTTATTGACTTAGGTTTATCACACAGGTGGATATCACTGGTAGTCACATATTATTTCAATAAGCTATGTTTGAGTTATTTCTCGCGTAAATTAGGAAATATTCGAACTATGTATATGTCATTATTTGGTAAAGATAGATGGATTTTATTCTTAGTATTTTATCAAATCCTTTAAAACCTTTAAGAATTAATGTTTGAGCAGTCAGGTTCTTATGCAAAGTTTTCATATTTTCCAATAACTACCTAGAAGTCTTTCGCTTATAACTTTAGAACGCTCTATACAGCCAAATTTTCAGCCCTGATCAACTCTTACTACATAAAGATTCTTGGAGTAATTCATTTTCTGTTTAAAACAGAGAAATTGTTTGCCAACAACTGTACATAAGAGTCTTTGTCCACATATTGTCGATATCACCATACCATTTCTCACTGTGGCTCTTAATCATAAATTTCAATAATAATAATAGTGGAAATAAGCTTGAAGACTCACCAATAATAATAATAATTATTATTATTATTATTATTATTATTATTATTATTATTATTATTATTATTATTATTATTATTATTATTATTATTATTATTATTATTATTATTATTATTATTATTATTATTATTATTATTATTATTATTCTATTATTATTGGTGAATTTTTAAGCATATTACAACTACAAGTCTACAATTATGTTCTCATTATAATTTTCTGAGGAAATGGTGAGTCATATTTAAATAATTTTCTGGTAAAAATTTTCTATTTGTGTTATCTATACGATTAAAAGAAAAAAAATCTTCTTTGAGAAAATATTCATCTTAATTCATTTTTGTATGAAGTTGCTGATGTGTAAACATCACTCCCACTTGCTGATGTGTAAACATCACTCCCACTTGCTGATGTGTAAACATACTCCCACTTGCTGATGTGTAAACATCTCACTCTTTCCACCTTGCTGATGTGTAAACATCACTCCCACTTGCTGATGTGTAAACATTACTCCCACTTGCTGATGTGTAAACATCACTCCCACTTGCTGATGTGTAAACATTACTCCCACTTGCTGATGTGTAAACATCACTCCCACTTGCTGATGTGTAAACATCACTCCCACTTGCTGATGTGTAAACATCACTCCCACTTGCTGATGTGTAAACATTACTCCCACTTGCTGATGTGTAAACATCACTCCCACTTGCTGATGTGTAAACATCACTCCCACTTGCTGAAATGGCTGTGTTAAAACATTTATTCCAGACTCGGTGATCATGAAGATCAAGTGTAACAGGTGAGCAACTGGAATGATATGTCAATAGCGACGAGGAGGAGCAAATGACGTTTTGTTTGAGTGCAAAACTTTATTAAGTGCAACGTTTTGTCTACACAGTGGGTTTCGTCAGGTCAATAGAGAATACACGAGAAAGAGACGTAAATATAAATGTGCAAAGAAAGACGAGGTGCGTGGAAGTATCTCGTGAGCGAGGAATCACTGAAGGGTGTACACCTGTACACATGTCACCACTGAAGAGTGTACACCTGTACACATGTCACCACTGAAGGGTGTACACCTGTACACGTGTCACCACTGAAGGGTGTACACCTGTACACATGTCACCACTGAAGGGTGCACACCTGTTCACATGTCACCACTGAAGAGTGCACACCTGTACACATGTCACAACTGAAGGGTGTACACCTGTACACATGTCACCACTAAAGGGTGTATATATGTACAAATGTCACCACTGAAGGGTGCACACCTGTACACATATCACCACTGAAGGGTGTTCACTTGTACACATGTCACCACTGAAGGGTGTACACATGTCAGTACTGAAGGGTGTACACCTGTACACATGTCACCACTGAAGGGTGTATATCTGTACAAATGTCACCACTGAAGGGTGCACACCTGTACACATGTCACCACTGAAGGGTGTTCACTTGTACACATGTCACCACTGAAGGGTGTACACATGTCAGTACTGAAGGGTGTACACCTGTACACATGTCACCACTGAAGGGTGTACACCTGTACACATGTCACCACTGAAGGGTGTACACCTGTACACATGTCACCACTGAAGGGTATACACCTGCTCACGTGTATACCCTTCAGTGGTGACATGTGTACACCTGTACACATGTCACCACTGAAGGGTGTACACCTGTTCACATGTCACCACTGAAGGGTGTACACCTGTACACATGTCACCAATGAAGAGTGTACACCTGTTCACATGTCACCACTGAAGGATGCACACCTGTACACATGTCACCACTGAAGGGTGTATATCTGTACAAATGTCACCACTGAAGGGTGCACACCTGTACACATGTCACCACTGAAGGGTGTTCACTTGTACACATGTCACCACTGAAGGGTGTACACATGTCAGCACTGAAGGGTGTACACCTGTACACATGACACCACTGAAGGGTGTACACCTGTACACATGTCACCACTGAAGGGTGTACACCTGTACACATGACACCACTGAAGGGTGTACACCTGTACACATGTCACCACTTTTTAACCTTTACCCTCAGTTTATTTATTGGTTTTAATCAATAAAAGTGCATTTAATGTTTAATTTCCATTAGTGGCATCTTGTTCAGATCCCTACTAAGTCAAACACTGTTTTTTGTGTGCTCCTAGCAACCTCTTCCACCCGTTCACTCGAGTACCTCTTTATAATGTGGTTCTGTATCCCCTTGATCCTTTGCGTGTGCTGCTAATGGCTATATAAAAGCATGTATTGAAAAAATGAGTGAGAACGCATTTTGTCAGAGTGAATTCCCATAAAATCAGCATGACTGTGGCGGTATATAAAATCAGTGGGCTTTATAATGGTCTTTGGCAACATGGAAACTAAATCACTAACCAACTGTGGTAATGAACAAATCGTCCAAATGTCCGACTGTCATTATTAGCTTTGATGGTTCGCAGTTTTCCTCCAGCTCTTAACAAGGAACCAGATAATAATGCGAGGCTCAGTGTCAGTCAACAGCGCAATCACGAATAAAAACAATAAAACGTTTTGAGAAAATGTAACTCGTTGTTGAGCGCTTTGATGGTTTTATTGAAAGTTTTGAAAGAAAATATGTTGCACGAAATGTTCGGCTATTGAATATCACTTTTTGTCAGTTAAATGCAGCGATGACAATCAAATTGTTGGACTTTCACTCTTAATTTTCATTGCGTCATCCACTGACAACAAAAATATGGATATTTCACAGGTAATTCTCTTAGGTATGGTGAAGTGTGTAGCGAGTCTTATATAGCATGTATTGTGGTTTGAGTTGCTAAAGCAAAATATCACGATAAACAATATGGCTTTAAACTTATTTCTTGAATGCAAATATAAATATATAAAGAATAAGTAATTGAAAACAAGTCTTTATTTAAGACCTGTCGATTAGGCCCGAGCTCCATCAAGTTCAAGACTTGATATAGCTGGAAATGATAGAGGTAAATTTTTAGCAAAAGATCTAACATGAAGTCTTTTCCTGCGTTGCTTGTTTTAATACCTACTTGATGGATTTTTCCAGCCACCAGTGTTGGTTAAATAAAATACGGCTTCTAGTAAATCTAAAAAAATCCCCAATGTATGTTAACAATACGCAGTAAATGTAAACAACGTGCAGTAACGGTAAACAATGTATATGAACACATTTGGTATTGCGCATTCTCTTGCGTAATGTTTACACTTGGTGAGTCGCAGGTTGGCTGCCCTTGCGACACTGTCTTCAACTCATCTCTAAATGATCGAAGTGAGGACCACAGAGAATACACTGCGGTGTTCATAGTGTATACACTAGAATACACCAGTATCTACAGAGTATGCCAGTTTACCTGGAGTTTACCTGGAGAGAGTTTCGGGGGTCAACGCCCCAATGGGTACACCGGTGCCCCACAGTATACACCAGCGTCCACAGATCGACCACATTATACTTCAGCGTCCACAGATCGACCACAATATACACCAGCGTATACAGATCGCCCACAGTATACTCCAACGTCCACAGATCGACCACAGTATACACCAGCGTCCACAGATCGCCCACAGTATACTTCAGCGTCCACAGATCGACCACAATATACACCAGCGTATGCAGATCGCCCACAGTATACTCCAACGTCCACAGATCGACCACAGTATACACCAGCGTCCACAGATCGACCACAGTATACACTAGCGTCCACAGATCGACCACAGTATACACCAGCGTCCATAGATCGCCCACAGTATACTCCAATGTCCACAGATCGACCACAGTATAAAGCAGCGTCGACAGATCGACCACAGTATACACCAGCGTCCACAGATCGACCACAGTATACACCAGCGTCCATAGATCGCCCACAGTATACTGCAACGTCCACAGATCGACCACAGTATACACCAGAGTCCACAGATCGACCACAGTATACACCAGCGTAGACAGATCGCCCATAGTATACTCCAGCGTCCACAGATCGACCACAGTATACACCAGCGTCCACAGATCGACCAAAGTATACACCAGCGTCCACAGATCGCCAACAGTATATTCCAACGTCCACAGATCGCACGCAGTATACTCCAGCGTTCACAGATCGACCACACGGTATACACCAGCATCCGCAGATCGACCACACAGTATACACCAGCGTCCACAGATCGACCAGAGCATACACCTATACCCTGAGTATACACCATAATACACAAGTATACATTGCCACAAAATAAACAAGTGTTAACAGTGTACACTTTTTTTCTCAGTGAAAATCACATACAGTGCACCCCGTTGGTCAACGTACCTCATCATACAATGTTGACAGAGAACATCAATAAACATTGTGTACAACATTAACATCAATAACTAATGTTAGCGTCCCCAGTGTGCATCAGTTATCACGGTGTACATCAGTAACCACAGTGTACATCAGTGTCCCTATTGTGAAAAGCGTCCCTATTGTACGGTGTCCACAGCAACTTACCCACAGTGTACAGTTTCGGTGTACAGTATCTCTTGTGTACATCAGTGCCAATAGTGCACAGTGTCTACAGTATACATTAGTGTCCACAGTGTACATCAGTTATCACAGTGTACATAAGTTATCACAGTGAACATCAGTAACAGTGTACATCAATAACAATGTACATCAGTAACACAGTGTACATCAGTAACACAGTGTACATCAGTAACACAGAGTACATCAGTAACACAGTGTACATCAGTAAAACAGTGAACATCAGTAACACAGTGTACATCAGTAACAGTGTACATCAGTAACAGTGTACATCAGTAATACAGTGAACATCAGTAACACAGTGTACATCAGTAACATAGGGTACATCAGTAACACATCGTACATCAGTAACACAGTGTACATCAGTAACAAAGTATGCATCAGTAACACAGTGTGCGTCAGTAACACAGTGTGCGTCAGTAACACAGTGTGCGTCAGTAACACAGTGTGCGTCAGTAACACAGTGTACATCAGTAACACAGTGTGCGTCAGTAACACAGTGTGCGTCAGTAACACAGTGTACGTTAATAACACTGTGTACATCAGTAACACAGTGTGCGTCAGTAACACAGTATGCATCAGTAAGACAGTGTGCGTCAGTAAGACAGTGTGCGTCAGTAAGACAGTGTGCGTCAGTAAGACAGTGTGCGTCAGTAAGACAGTGTGCGTCAGTAAGACAGTGTGCGTCAGTAACACAGTGTGCGTCAGTAACACAGTGTGCGTCAGTAACACAGTGTACGTCAGTAACACAGCGTACATCAGTAACACAGTGTGCATCAGTAACACAGTGTACATCAGTAACACAGTGTGCGTCAGTAACACAATGTGCGTCAGTAACACAATGTGCGTCAGTAACACAGTGTACTGATTATCAATAAGTATACCAGTGTCCCTAGTTTATATCACTAACTACAATATACATCAATAAACACCATTGTACATCAGTGTCCACTTGTACATCCATATCCCCAATCCACATCAACGAATGTACTCTTACCAAAAGGCACAGAGTACAGAAGTACACAAAGTCTGATTAAAATAAATTGCACTAAGAAAGCCTTCAAAGAAATACAGTGTTGAAAGAGAATATAAAAAAAATGTTTAGAGGAAGAGAAAACGATTATAGAGTTGCTGGAATAGAGAATGTCACGACCAGGGATAGATGATCCTCACCCAGAGATTACACGAAGGAAAATACAAGTCATTTAGAATATCTCAAAAAGGAATCCTAAATATTTCTTCATATGTGCAAAATCCAGATTAAAAAAGAAGGTCCAAATAAAATAAGAAATGAAGGTCCAAATAAAATAAGAATTCATTACCTCTGCCCACCTTTCAAATAATATTGACATTAAGTTGCTTCCCAACCTTGACAGAGCGAGGGTGTCCCAGGTGAGCGGCAAGTAATGGTTGGTGAAGTTTTGTTTTCTTCAAAATGGCGGAATACCGGCATAGAGTAAACACCGTCTGTTTAGAATTGTTAAAAGGTGCGGTATATCCGAGCAACGCTGAAGTCATTCTACCTTTCGTCATTAGAGATACTTACGGGATCCCTAGCGAGGATTTGTACGGGATATCCCTGAATGGCACCGCAAGAATCTTCGTGAAATTTGTGTCGCCTGATATTTATTAGAAGGTTGTGGATACGTATCAAGAACAGCGCATCGTCGTCAATGCTAGCCTGGAGGTGCGCCTATGTGACATATTGGCGCATTATTCATGGGTTTGCCTACATCCCATTCTTAGTGGACAAAGTGGATGTACGACTGGTGTTTGGATGCTATGGAACTATACATGCTGTCAACGTGGGGCGATGGTCCCAAGGAATTTACGCTGGTATGTTGGAGGGGTCATTTTCCCGGAAAATGACTTTGAGGCATCCAATACCCTCGTATGTGACGTTGGAGACGTTCAGGACGCAAATTTACGTCACCTACCCAGGGCAGGTACGGCAGGTCTGTGTGATGGCCCTGGACATATGGTCACGACATGCGAACGACAAAGGGAGCGGCAGCGGACAGAACAAGCTGAGGCAGCATCTAGTGTCGTGATGAAAGAGTGTGTGCAATCCCCGAAGGATGCGATATAGGTGGTGGATTACGTTCTGCAAGTTCTACCTGAAAATGGGAAGTGGAGTTAAGCAGTGAAGGCCGCGGAGGAGATCGTCTCGACGTTGCCACCGGCGTCAGAGGACGATCAAGTTGGTGGTGTCGAGGGTGCGTCACCTCTGGTGGAAGAAGTGGTGAGCCCGCCATTAGTGTTGCCCAGTTTCGAGGACATCCAGAGGCTCCTCGATAGCCCGTCGCCGGTGGTGCACAGGGAAGATGGTGATGGGGACTTGGATTACGAGGGGGCTTCCCGTAAGAGGCCCAGTGCACCCGTGGAGGACGATGTATTGACCCCGGGACAAAGGTCATGCAAAATGGCTTGGGCAGATGTGGCCAAGAGTGACAAGGTTGCTCACTAGTGGAAAGTCCAGGTCAGGTTTGACAGCGACAGGGAAACGAAATGGTAAAACCCAGCCGTTGTCTTCAAGTGCATTACAATAAATGTTAACGGCCTCCGTACGGAGGTCAAGAGGCGATGGGTGGAAGTCTCACTACGACGTTTGGATGCTGATGTGTTCTTTATACAGGAGCACAATTATAGGTGTGGAAGTGAGTTGCGTGTGCAAGGGTATACATATTATGCGTGGAATTCGAACAATATCAAAGGTGGGGTTGTGGTAGGAATAAGGGAGACCAGCCCTTTTACGCTGTGAGCGTGGGAATGGGGCGGTGGGGGACGGGTCGTGCGTGTAGTGGGAACATGGGGGCACATACAGGTAGGTTTTGTAGGCGTGTATATGCCAGCGACGTCCAATAGATGGGTTAAGGAGGATTTTGTGCATGAGCATTTGGTATATTTTCTAAGGGGCCTACCATTAGTTTCCGTGATTGCCGGAGATTGGAATTGTGTTACCAGGGGAAAGGATGTAGAGCCGAGAGGAGGCGGGGGTGTATCTTAGGAATTTTACGGGAGGTACTGCAGGCGATTGGTGTTGTTGACGTGGTAGGGGGTGGGGGTTGGAATGTAGAATACACCTTTTGTTGAAGAGGTTATGCCGCGCGTTTTTACAGGGTGTATATCACGAGTTTAATATGCAGACGGAGGGTAGAATGCATGGATCTGGGATTCTCGGATTACCGGGGTGTGATGGTGGCTCTAGAATGGGAAGGTGCTGTTCGAGTTTTCCCTAGTTACTGGAAATTAAATGTTAGATTGTTGAAGGGTTTAGAGGCTTTGGAGACATTTGGGTTATGGTGGGATAGGTTGTGAGATGGGGGAAAAGGAATTGAGAATGTAGTGGATTGGTGGAATTTACGAGCGAAGTTAGCAATAAAGGGTTTTTACAGTAGGTTAGGGAGGGATGATGCGTCATATAGATACGGAGAGCAGAGGTATCTTGAGGGTCAGCTGGGTGCGGGAGGGAGGTATGATCATGCGGAAATGGAGTGTCTTAGGAGTCAATTACAGGATATTCAGAATGAGAACTTTCAGGCATTGAGGAGGTGCTATGGGGGGATAAGCCCTCTGTAAGGGTTCTTCGGATTTTCAGGTTGCGACACAAGGCGACGACGATGATGTCTTTGGTGGAGCTATGCGGATAAATAGTTTGAACAGAAATGGATTGGTAGAGAGGGGAATCGGGAGGCGAGGGAGGCCTTACTGCAAGGTATGGTGGCGAACGTGAGGGACGTGGATAGAGTGGTCATGAAGGGTTGCATAACGGAGGAGGAGGTATCCCAGGCCATTCAGGGTCAGGCAATGGGGAAATCGCCGGGTTGGGATGGAATTCCGTGGGATTTTTATGTAGTACATTGGGACACGTTAAAACATGTTCTGGTCCGTCTATACAATGCTTTGAAAGAGGAAGGTAGAATGGGTGGGGAGGTGGGGTTGGGGATTGTGGTGTTGGTGCTGAAGGTGAACATCCACGGAACTCTAGGTGAATATAGACCCATCATGTTGTTAGGAGCGGATTACAAGATATTTGCAAGATTTCTGGCCAACCGTATGAAACAGGTTTTGGATAAGGTGGTATGGGATGGGCAAAATGGAATTCCTGTGCGGTCTAGGAGGGACGGCCATCGTAGAATTAAAAGTTTTGTGGAGGAACGTCACGGGGTAGTGGGGTTAGATTGGGAAAAGGCAGGGTTTTGGGGAGGAGGTGGTGGCATGGGTGCATATGCTATATACCGATGCAAAGGTACGGGTACAGGTGAATGGGAGGGTAGGGTCCGTGATAGGCATGGGGTGGGGGCTGCGGCAGGGGTGTCCCCTCTCGCAGCTCTTGTTTGTCTGTTTGCAGGACCCTTTTTATAGGTTAGTAACTGGAGGAGTGGGGGAGGGATTTAGTGGGCAGGGTGTAGAGGTGGGCATCATAGGCTATGTAGATGATACCACCATAATGGTGCATAGTAGGGAAGGCTTGGAGTTCATTAATAGGGTTATAGTATTTTTTGGCAATGCGTCAGGCATGCGTGTTAATAGGGAGAAATCAAAATTTTTGGAGGTGGGGTCCTGGGTAGGGGAAACGTTGGGTAGGGAGTATGGGTGGAAAACTGTCTAGAGACTCAAAATATGTGGAGTATATTTTTGCAATGAGGAAAGGTCTGCACGCGCAATTAATTTGTCTTTAGTGGTAGATGCGGCCATTCGAAGAATGACGGGATGGCAACCGGGTGAGGTGACACTAATGAAGAAGGTAATCGTCATTAACGTCCTAGTATATAACAAATTATGGTATGTTGCAGCAGTTTATCCTTTGCTAGCAGAGGATGTACTGAGGTTGCAGAGGAAAGCTTTGAATTTTATATGGGGATTTTATATTGGGGATGGAAGTTGTCATGACAAAAGTAGCTAACAAAGGTATGGGGTTAATACCGTTGCACAGACGTTTAATAGGTATTTATGTACGACAGGAATATCTGGTGCGAGGTGGCGTTAGGGGGGCGAGGGTTGATGCAGTAATGAGAGAGGTTAGACGGTAGTGGGTGGGAAAGGATTTAATATTGTCCGAAGCGATGTTACTACGGCATCTATTGGTAGCACAAGAACCCAAGAGGGTAAAGGTATGTAAACTGGATAACATTGGTCTGTCTGTGGGAGAGGTCATTGGTGAGGTTTTTCCAGGTTACCAATGGAAGACCATTTGGTATTGGTTCAGGAGATTGCGATTGCACCCTTGGGTCCGAGAAACTGGGTACCGTTTCCTCAATGGAAAACTAGCGCCTAAGGGCGCAACTGTATGTTATGGGCCTGACTCGGGATCAGATCTGTGTATGGTGTGCGTGGCCGGAAACGGCATTCCACGTCATATACTTTTGTGAAGGTTTAATAAGGGTGAGGGATTGGTTTCAGGGCGTTCTACGACAGGTGGGAGGAGGGGTTTTTCAATGCTTAGGGCATTAAGTCTAGAAGTATGGGGTTGTTCTGACGAGGTCCGACGATCGGTTTTGTACTTGGTGCTCGACTATTTGTATGTTTCATGGGGAATGCAGGAGATTAGGAGTGCGACGCGCATCAGGGCGCTGGCGTGTCGTTTTTACAGAACAAAATGTAGAAATCGAGAGGTGTATGGACAATGCTGGGAGAGAGACTTTTCGTTGGGATATAGAAACCTAACGATGGGAGTATTGAAGGGGTTATGACATCTACAGTGAGTTGATAGGTAATACAAGATGGAGCGTGTGGGTTGGTCTCCCGGGGGAGGGGTTAGTGCATGCGTGCTGGGGTGTGGCCTAGGAAGAGGGGGGGGTGACCTGTATTAGGTCCGGGGTATGTTTTTTCGGTGTGGTTGATGACCCAGACTGGGGGGGGTCATACAGGGACCCAGTGCTGGTTTTATCATTTCGGCAGAGCTGTTGGTAATCCATTGTCAAGTAAGCCTGTGTGCAAGGAGACCTGTCATATTATCAGTACTTATATAGTGTGGCATAAGAGGTAGATACTCAAACTGGACTATCATAGTCCAGAGACTTCCATGAAGGCGGTGACATCCAAATGTGCCAATGGAGATTTTGTATCTCTGAGCGCGTCACTTTTGTGGCCTTATGTGGGATCTTTCAGACAGTGTGTGACTATACATCATGGAGAGACTTCCAAACAGGCTATCTGATGGATAGAACCTAGTTTACAATTGGTGACAACTCTTAGTACGAGTGTCGCTTGTGTACGTGTAAAAATTTGATAATGTGTTCATGATGTAATCCTTGTAATATGTACTGATGTAATTGGTTAGGAAATTCGTGTAACAGGTAAGGGGGGGGGGAGAGGTTAGGGGAGAGGTGACCTACTGTCAGGGAACTTACGGTGTCTCTGACGACATCAAAATGTCACCTAGTGATTCGAGTTAGGGAGCACACCCAAGCAAGTAGGGAGTCATATAAACTAACCTTGGATGGTATGCTAACCATGAACAAGGCCGGTGGTAGGATTTATCTTGGATTTATAGTGCCTCGACTCTGATTCGTAATGTTCAGAGACATAAACTAATATGGCAACCGCTCCTCATGTAACGTACATGTGAGTTAGTCTCAGGTAGGGTATCGACAATGAAACACAGTATTGAACATATATGTATTTTGACCTACATGTATCACATAATAAATCAAAAGAATAACATATTCTGTATGACAAAAAACAAGGTTACATGGTAAGGTAATGGTAATGTATTGTTAGTGTATTTTGGTCGGTGGCGATGGGTGGTACTGGGAGCGTCAGGGTCATGTACTGGGAGCTTCAGGGTCATGTACTGGGTGAAAATGTATTATTGGAACAATCGGTATTCAACATATATAAGGCATATATGGTTCGATGACTATGCTTGTGTTAGGATGTAATGTATATTGTTATGTTGCAAAAACGCTTTGTTGGGAACTCTGTAAACAAAGCAGATAGGACGGGGTTTACCCGTGACATATGTAAGGTCAGAGCTGCAGGAGGGTCTCCTCCTACTGTAGTGTATGACCTTGAGGTCATGCAGCTCCGAGATGCGGGGATATTTGGTATTTGTAATTTGTACGTTTGTAATAGTAATAATACGCACTGTAATACATGATTAACATTGTCATGAATGATATTGTTTCCGCTGCGGCGGCCTTATGATGTAACGGGTTTTAAATAGAATATGAAACAGCAAATTACTTCCCTGAACTGGTGTAGAGTTAGGACAGTGTGTAATGTTTAATACCACACACATTGTTTTCTTCTTGTATGTACTGTTTTTAAATAAAATATAAAAAAAAAAATCAAAAGAATTCGAAAAGGAAACAGAAATCATGCTCATTAATGTATGACCAGGACCTGATTCACGGAACTCTTCATGTATACTGTGCAAAATGCCACTAGCACATGTATTCAGTATTCTCTGGAGGAAGATCTATGTGGAATCCCATTGGAAAAAGGTTCAGATATAGTTCCTCTGCACAAGAGGCAACACAGCTCTGAAAACAATTACAAACTAACATAACACCAAATTACAAATTGCATGAAAAAACGGAAACCTATAACCCAAGACAACATGGATTTAGAGCGTTAAGATGCTGCTGGCACCACTACTACACCATTTTAACAGAGTTACGGAGGTTTTGTAAAACAAAATTATAGATGTAATCTACTGTACAATGGTTTCGCTTAGTTAATAAAACAATGGTAACAGGTATAACACGAACAGTAGAAAAATGGAAATTCAATTTTCTAACGAAGAGAACAAAGAATAGTAGTAAACAAATTTAATTCTAACCATAGCAAATTAAAAGGTTCCGTACACCAAGTCACTGTAATGGCGCCTTTTATGTTTCTCATCATCATCACACAGTTAAATTAGCTACAGTTTCGTATCATCCTTTGTGGAAAATACCAAAATAAGCATGAAAGTCGCCTCGGTAGCAGACACGGAATAAATGCAAGATTTTAATGTAGTCTTCCAGTGGGCAATAGAAAATATAATGATCATGCTCAATGGTGATAAATTCCAACTACTCGGATATAGAGAGAACGAAGAACTCAAAACGAGCACTGGATGCAAAACACAGAAGGACCATCTCAGAGAACGAAAGGAACATTTAAGAGACTTGGATACAGTAAGGTCAGATGAGTTACAGTATTATTCAGAGAACACAATAAGGCCAAGAAGGTCAGAAAAATGACAGGGAGAATAATGAGAATCTGCAAAACAAGAAAAATAACGCCAATTATAACACTAAATAATTTTTGCCCTCTCGATTAAAATAATCAGTATAGACGGATCCATTCAATGAAGTTGAGATATCAGAATTGGGAACGGTGTTGAAATTTTTCATAGTAACTGGTATGTACTCTCTGCAACAAATAGATACCTAAAAGTCGTATATGGAAGACATTTATAGAACTAGTCCCAGATTTACATGCTACCATAACAAAGTACTAAAGTCAAAGAAATGGAAGTGTAAAACAAACCCCGAGGAAAGCCGGGGTATCATGAACACAATAAGAGAACACTGTCGACGTCTGCTCTCCAATAATATTCGACCTGCTACCAGCAGGTATCATAATTATTCTTAGAACAAGTGAAGAACTCTCTTCAAGAGGAAACTTGACCACTTCCTCTGCAAAATGCCAGATCAACCAGGCTGTGATTGCTGTGGGGGGCAGCGGACAGCCAACAGCAACAGCCGGGCTGCAAGGAAAGAAAAGCTGTCGAAACTGGTTACAGGTATATCACAAGTATACATCAGAAACCAGTGAACATCGGTGTCCAAAGTTGCACTTGTTCAAAGTGTACATCAGTGTCCACATTGCTTAGAGAACACACTTGTTAGAAAACATTGTTAGCGAACACACTTGTTGTAAAACGTTAGCAAACACACTTGTTAGAGAACACTGTTTCCCACAGAGTTCTCTAACAACACAAATACAAGCATTAGTTCCCATCTGTCCTACAGGTTTCCTATCATAACCTTTACGGTAGTACTGGTAGTCAATGCAGCTATAACACGTGACTTCCCTGCGCTATGTGGATGACGTCTTGGTCACTACCTACTCTACGAGGTTGTATATCGCTAACCTACAAATGAGGCTCAATGTTGTCGATCCATTAATAACATTTTCCTAGGAAGAGGAATAAAGAACTTACGTGCAGACATGAGAAATTCCTTTTTAAAGTGTATCCCAAACCGACCCTTGAAAAATGACTCTCTACCTTCTTATTAGAAGCAGTGTTTACCACTGGTTAGTGCTTCACTAACCAGTGGCATTTTCAGTGTTAAAGCAGAGAGATTTTATGAGGTGATCTATCTCTCAGCGTTGATAGGTGTTTCCTCCCTCAGTGTTGATAGGTGTTTCCTCCCTCAGTGTTGATAGGTGTTTCCTCCCTCAGTGTTGATAGGTGTTTCCTCCCTCAGTGTTGAATGGTGTTTCCTCCCTCAGTGTTGATAGGTGTTTCCTCCCTCAGTGTTGAATGGTGTTTCCTCCCTCAGTGTTGATAGGTGTTTCCTCCCTCAGTGTTGAATGGTGTTTCCTCCCTCAGTGTTGGTAGGTGTTTCCTCCCTCAGTGTTGGTAGGTGTTTCCTCCCTCAGTGTTGAATGGTGTTTCCTCCCTCAGCGTTGATAGGTGTTTCCTCCCTCAGTGTTGATAGGTGTTTCCTCCCTCAGTGTTGATAGGTGTTTCCTCCCTCAGTGTTGAATGGTGTTTCCTCCCTCAGTGTTGAATGGTGTTTCCTCTCTCAGCATTGATAGGTGTTTCCTCACTCAGCGTTGATAGGTGTTTCCTCCCTCAGCGTTGATAGGTGTTTCCTCCCTCAGCATTGATAGGTGTTTCCTCCCTCAGTGTTGATAGGTGTTCCTCCCTCAGCGTTGATAGGTGTTTCCTCCCTCAGCATTGATAGGTGTTTCCTCCCTCAGCGTTGATAGGTGTTTCCTCCCTCAGCGTTGATAGGTGTTTCCTCCCTCAGTGTTGATAGGTGTTTCCTCCCTCAGCGTTGATAGGTGTTTCCTCCCTCAGCGTTGATAGGTGTTTCCTCCCTCAGTGTTGATAGGTGTTTCCTCCCTCAGTGTTGATAGGTGTTTCCTCCCTCAGCGTTGATAGGTGTTTCCTCCCTCAGCGTTGATAGGTGTTTCCTCCCTCAGCGTTGATAGGTGTTTCCTCCCTCAGTGTTGATAGGTGTTTCCTCCCTCAGCGTTGATAGGTGTCTAGTCCATCAGCGTTGATAGGTGTCTTGTCCATCAGCGTTGATAGGTGTCTAGTCCATCAGCGTTTATAGGTGTCTTGTCCATCAGCGTTGATAGGTGTCTAGTCCATCAGCGTTGATAGGTGTCTTGTCCATCAGCGTTGATAGGTGTCTTGTCCATCAGCGTTGATAGGTGTCTTGTCCATCAGCGTTGATAGGTGTCTAGTCCATCAGCGTTGATAGGTGTCTAGTCCATCAGCGTTGATAGGTGTCTTGTCTATCAGCGTTGATAGGTGTCTTGTCCATCAGCGTTGATAGGTGTCTAGTCCATCAGCGTTGATAGGTGTCTAGTCCATCAGCGTTTATAGGTGTCTTGTCCATCAGCGTTGATAGGTGTCTAGTCCATCAGCGTTGATAGGTGTCTTGTCCATCAGCGTTGATAGGTGTCTTGTCCATCAGCGTTGATAGGTGTCTTGTCCATCAGCGTTGATAGGTGTCTAGTCCATCAGCGTTGATAGGTGCCTAGTCCATCAGCGTTGATAGGTGTCTTGTCCATCAGCGTTGATAGGTGTCTTGTCCATCAGCGTTGATAGGTGTCTAGTCCATCAGCGTTGATAGGTGTCTTGTCCATCAGCGTTGATAGGTGTCTAGTCCATCAGCGTTGATAGGTGTCTAGTCCATCAGCGTTGATAGGTGTCTAGTCCATCAACGTTGATAGGTGTCTTGTCCATCAGCGTTGATAGGTGTCTAGTCCATCAGCGTTGATAGGTGTCTAGTCCATCAGCGTTGATAGGTGTCTTGTCCATCAGCGTTGATAGGTGTCTAGTCCATCAGCGTTGATAGGTGTCTTGTCCATCAGCGTTGATAGGTGTCTAGTCCATCAGCGTTGATAGGTGTCTAGTCCATCAGCGTTGATAGGTGTCTAGTCCATCAGCGTTGATAGGTGTCTAGTCCATCAGCGTTGATAGGTGTCTTGTCCATCAGCGTTGATAGGTGTCTAGTCCATCAGCGTTGATAGGTGTCTTGTCCATCAGCGTTGATAGGTGTCTAGTCCATCAGCGTTGATAGGTGTCTAGTCCATCAGCGTTGATAGGTGTCTAGTCCATCAGCGTTGATAGGTGTCTAGTCCATCAGCGTTGATAGGTGTCTAGTCCATCAGCGTTGATAGGTGTCTAGTCCATCAGCGTTGATAGGTGGTGTAGATGAATGGTTCAGAGAACCGACAAGTTGATAAATTAGACACATGTTCAACACTTGGGTATCTCTAATGAGGAAACGTTTCGCCACACAGTGGCTTCATCAGTCCATACAAAGGAGAATGGTGAAGAAGAGGAGGTTTGAGGTAATCAGTCCCTCAGGCTTGAGTCGATGTTCATAATCAGTCCATCAATCTTGAAAAGAATACAGCATATGTGTGAAGAAGTGGCTTATATACTGTAGACAGGTGAGGTGAAGCAGCCGTAGGTGGTATCACATTTGACAAATCCAAGACTGAGTGACTAATTACATCGACTCTAAGCTGAGGGACTGATTACCTCAAACCTCCTCCTGTTCTTCACCATTCTCCTTTGTATGGACTGATGAAGCCACTGTGTGGTGAAACGTTTCCTCAATAAATATATCCAAGTGTTGCACATGTGTCTAACTGATAGGTGGTATTGTGTCTCTCAGCGTTGATAGGTGTTGTATCCGTCAGCGTTGATGAAAGCAACCGACTGGCGAAACGTCTCCATCATTAAAGATACCCAGGTGTTGCATGCATTTTATTTTTCATCTTATCAGTATTGTGTACTTTTAGCGTAATGATAGTAAAGACAGCTTTGTCATCGATATCTTTCGTAAAGTGTAGTGGGTGTGTAACCCTGAGTACCTCGAAGATGAGTGTGCAGACACCAAGAATTCACCAAGCTTTCCCTCACTCACCATTTCATTGGTGACTGTGAAAGGTATGCGATTCGTATCAACAGAACCAGGCAAGGCAGTTCCCGAACTGGTTCATCATTCTTCTAAGAGTGAGATAGTTAATGTAACCAGTGACTAGTCCAAATGTAAGCCTAGCAGCTCCGGTGCCATTGTGGTTTTCACTTTAGGAAAACCCGTAGGACAAATTGAAACTAATTCTGGGGTTTATATGATTCCTTCTGATAAATGCCAGAAAGTTAAGTGGCGGAAACGCACTTTTGAGGGTTCACGGCCATTAAAATTTATGATGGAAATTTTTGAAAAAGTGGGAAATCTGAGAAACATGCGATTAAAGTTCTATGACACAGCAATATTTCTGTGTTTCGGTATTTCATTTAGACATCTGTAAATAATGTTTTAACTAATTATAGATTTTTGATGATCACTTAATCACTTCCGTGAGGAGGTAAAAGTGAAATTAATACTTTGTGTTTTTTTTCCTATTAGATGAACATTATTTGTGAAATTTAGGCAGCCACTAACGGCCTCTCGACTCTCGGCCAGCGTTGCTATTCACACGATTATTATTGAACATGTACAAGGCAAAATCTTAATGATAGTGAAAAGTGTCCCGAAGTTAAGGCACTTGAGACACTCCCAATATAAGTGAAAACAACCTTGCATGATTTTTCAAGTATTGTAGAGATTTCTTAGTATGTGCATGTATGGAAATTAGGAAGTGGTATGACTTTAAAAACAAAGTAATATCGAATAGCTTTGTCTAACCCCAGGAAGTGCTTTAACTTCCTCTTTGCATCTCAGGGTTGAGCTTTCTTTGATTACTTCACCAGATAACAGGACATTGAATCAGAAAGTGTATGATTAATGAACAATGCTTGCAACATGTAGTAATAAGCTCAGTATTGCTAACACGGAATCTTCTGATAGATTCATGTCTGAACTATTGCCCGAATTGCTCTGCATAACAAAGGGCTTTCAATGTTAATGATGCCTTACTAACATCTCAATGTATAAACCAGCAAGGATCTTGTGGAAAGTTTAAGCCCTCCAAAGATAGGATGAACAACACTAAACTACTGTACCAACATGTAACTGATGATGCTACTCATTAAGTGTAAAACAGATTAGAACATTTAACAGATTAGAACATTTAACAGACTAGAACATTTAACAGACTAGAACATTTAACAGACTAGAACATTTAACAGACTAGAACATTTAACAGACTAGAACATTTAACAGACTAGAACATTTAACAGACTAGAACATTTTAGTTTTCTTCATTACCTTGTATTTCAGAATTATTTGTCCAAGTAATCCTAAAGTTATTCATATAACCATTCTTTAAGTTAGTCTACAGTATAATAACTATCC
Organism: Cherax destructor; assembly: GCA_009830355.1. NCBI lineage: Eukaryota > Metazoa > Arthropoda > Malacostraca > Decapoda > Parastacidae > Cherax > Cherax destructor. Next base: position 44,473 of record WNWK01010994.1, read on the forward strand.
ATTAAGAACTTGTTTGTTTCCTTTTTCTTCCTCCAACTTTTCTATCTATTTTGGTCATAATTCGAGAACGCCTCATCGAATCATCATTAAATTTTTAATACCTGTATATGGGAACGAGGACCAAATTCTTGGAAAAAATTGGATGTTCATGGGCCCTATGACCAAAGCTGTTGAACGTATTCCCAGCATCCTGGAATTGCTAGGATAATTTTGAAAATCCTCTGCAAGGTAACTTTAAACGTTCCAAAAAAAAAAAAAACTTTCCAAAAAATTCTACGACGGCTTAGAATTTGACGATTTTGTGTGTAAAATATTGTGAAATTTTCATTCATTAAATTACGTTAAATAAGTTTCAGTTTACCTCTTTTCAGCGACTTTAATGGCTGGTGCATCTTAGTGCCAGGATAGTACCTGTCAAGTCTCGTTTGTGTGCATGCAAAGTTGTTGATGTAGTTAAATAAAAAATTATGCGAATTGTTAGAGTTTGTTCCATAACTTGAGAACGACTAATCTGATAGGTTTCAAATTTTCACCAATGGTGTGGATTCTTAAACACGAGACTCACGCTACCTTTGGGTAGCATAGGTCCCAATTTTCCAATTTTATTGAATAAATATAAATATAAATGTACTTTCTCATTTTCAGCAACATTTTTGTTTGTTTTATGACAAGTTTTCGTTTATTACTCGAGGAAGCCTCATTAGATCACCTTGAAAATTTCAACGTTTGTGGGACGCATCTTGGGCAAGATTTATGTCATTATTTACATGTGTTCTGTGCAGAATGGTACATAGGCCATTTCCACATGTTTGTTTTCGTGTGATTACTGGATATTTAATCTTTAATAATTCATGTTAAGCACTAAACCCGTATTGGTCATTCAGCGCAAGATGTGGTGAAGTCTTGATCCTCCGTCTGCTGAGAGCGAGACAGATGCGCTTCCTATCTGTACTCTGTACTCTATTTTTAACCTAAAAATAATAGTATTTGTTTACCTTATTGCATTATATGTACCTCTTGGTGCTGATGATAGGCTCTTGATTCAAGGAACTGGACTTTCCCTTGCATGAATCGAATTCTAATGCCTCGAATTCCACAGTCGCTATGTGACCCTTTCGGGTTTAGTGCGTTCCTCTGATTAAAACAAGAATTGTAAATGGCATCAATCTTCAATGGCTGGAGTATACCTAGAAAGGGTTTCGGGGATCAACGCCCCCGCGGCCAGGTCTGTGGCCAGGCCTCCTGGTGGATCAGGGTCTGATCAACCAGGCTGTTACTACTGGCCGCACGCAGACCGACATACGAACCATAGCCCGGCTGGTCAGGTACTGACTTTAGGTGCCTATCCAGCTCCTTCATGAAGACAGCCAGGAGTCTATTGGTAATCCCCCTTATGTATGCTGAGAGGCAGTTGAACAGTCTTGGGCTCCTGACACTTATTGTGTTGTTTCTTAGCGTACTCGTGGAGCCCCTGCAAATTTAGGACTAGTCCCTCTAGGATTTTCCAAGCGTACATTTTCATGTATCTTTCTCGCCTGCGTTCCAGTGAATAGAAATCAAGGGATTTCAACCGTTCCCAGTAGTTTAGGTGCATTATCGTATTTATGCTTGTTGTGAAACTTCTCTGTACATTCCCTAGATCTGCAGTGCTGAATGACCCTGGTAGGTTTAGCACTTCTTTTCATTATAATAAAAATAATAATAATAATAATCTCTAGATCTGCAATTTCGCTTGCCTTGAAAGGGGCCATTAGTGTACAGCAATATTTTAGCCTAGAGAGAATAAGTGATTTAAAGAGAACCATCATGAGCTTGGCATACCTAGTATTGAAGGTTATCATTATCCATCCTATCATTTTCTTAGCAGATGTGATAGAAACATTGTTGTGGTCCTTGAAAGTGAGATCCTCTGATATTACCACTCCCAGGTCTTTCACATTAATTTTTCTCTCTATTGTGTGGTTTGAATTTGTTTTTTATACGGTTTTAATTTCTTCGAGTTTTCCATATCTGAGTAACTGACATTACTCTTCGTTGAACTTCATGTTGTTTTCCGCGGCCCATTTAAAGATTTGGTTGATGTCCGCCTGGAGTCTTGCAGTGTCTTCGATGTCATGCAAATTCGGATGTCATCCGCAAAGGAAGACACGGTGCTGTGGCTTACATCTGTGTCCATGGCTGATGTATAGTATGGGTTTGGGCTGTGTAGGCACAAATTTTGTTGGGTTCTGTGCAATAACTGAAAAATGCATCTTCTGGTCAGCTTTCAACTTTTAGTGCTGATGTATTTACTTCAAAAGGAACAATTTCTTGATGTTAGCTTGTAAATAAAGAACAAAAAGGCACAATACCATGACTGGAACAATACAATACTACTTGTACTACTATTTCCACTACCTGTCTTACCTCTACTACTACTCCCCCACCTCCCCGGTCCCGTCCCTGCCAGCTGGCCTATATATACTGGATCCTTCTCTCCTTCCTGTTAGAAGTGGTTATATCTATGACCAAAATTTTTAAATGGGTAGACCGATAAGCCATCTGAAGGCCTCGGTCAGATGACCAAAAGCTCCAACGGCGGGTCATCATATGACTAAGACCCGCGTCAGGAAACACTTGTCTGTTTCCTGACAAACCTTACCTAACCTAACCTCCTTCCTGTTAGTGTGACTTTGTGTATGGTCCAAGTGGGACCGTAGCGTCGTCTTAAGCTTCTCTCTCCTGTGTGAAGGTTATGTGTGTATATGTTATGTATGTTAAGTGTCACTTTTATTATTAAAATTGATCTGATTTCACAGTGTGAGTTTATTTAGTTATCTTAAGTTAAATCAACTTTATGTTCTTTTATATGTCTATAACATTTGTGTTCTCTCAAGATCATCGTTAATTATTTGCATGTTATGTACACTAGACTTACATAAAACTTTCTTATAAACTGGTCAGTCTTAGAGAAACGTTTGGGTTGGCTTTATCCTACGTAGGTCCCACTTCGCTCTCTTGCAAGAAACTGGAAACTTTGAAATACTGGTTTCCATCCACTAATTGCTGAATGCCGCTTCTAACTAGCTTCAAGCTTTCCATGCCCATAACCTGATAATGCATCTTAAGAGCAGCTTCATGCTTAGTGTGCTTATGTATTTTAGGATATTGGTTTCATTGACCAAAGAGACCAAATGATGACTTATTAATGCATCTTCTGATTCCCTTCAAATCTTCAGCACTAATATTTAACTGCATTATCAACTTATGCTTCACTCTGCACTATTCCAATCACGTACATTGAGGCACAAGGGAAGGGAACCAAAATGTATTTAATTTCAATAAAATTTGGTTTGATATAAATATCAGATTAATAGTTGTTGCATATTACACAGCTTTTATGTACATTAGTTTTTTAATTATTAAATTGAGAGCAACTTGATTATCAGCTTACGTGATAATATTGTACAATAAGGATAAAAAAGAAAAAATTTGGTGAGAACTATACATTAATTTGGAAAAAGTTTGGAAACCTCCTTCGACCCATCAAGGTTCAGTGTCAGCACGAGGTGGTGGGAGGTTCAGTGTGTGTCATTGTGAGGTGGTGAGAGGTTTATTGTGTCAGCATGAGGTAGTGGGAGGTTTATTGTATGTCAGCACAAAGTGGTGAGAGGTTTATTGTGTCAGCACGAGGTGGTGGGAAGTTCAATGTGTGTCATTGTGGGGTGGTGGGAGGTTTATTGCGTCAGTGTGGGGTGGTGGGAGGTTTATTGCGTCAGTGTGGGGTGGTGGGAGGTTTAGTGTGTCAGTACTGGGTGGTGGGAGGTTTTGTGTGTCAGCACGAGGTGATGGGAGGTTTAGAGTGCCAGCACGAGGTTGTGGGAGGTTTAGAGTGTCAGCACGAGGTGGTGGGAGGTTTAATGTGTCAGCACGAGGTGGTGGGAGGTTTAGAGTGCCAGCACGAGGTTGTGGGAGGTTTAGAGTGTCAGCACGAGGTGGTGGGAGGTTTAATGTGTCAGCACGAGGTGGTGGGAGGTTTAGAGTGTCACCACGAAGGGGTGGGAGGTTTAGTGTGTCACCACGAGGTGGTGGGAGGTTTAGTGTGTCACCACGAGGTGGTGGGAGGTTTAGTGTGTCACCACGAGGTGGTGGGAGGTTTAGTGTGTCACCACGAGGTGGTGGGAGGTTTAGTGTGTCACCACGAGGTGGTGGGAGGTTTAGTGTGTCACCACGATGTGGTGGGAGGTTTAATGTGTCACCACGAGGTGGTGGGAGGTTTAGTGTGTCACCACGAGGTGGTGGGAGGTTTAATGTGTCACCACGAGGTGGTGGGGAGGTATTGAATGTGTCACCACGAGGGGGTGGGAGGTTTAGTGTGTCACCACGAGGTGGTGGGAGGTTTAGTGTGTCACCACGAGGGGGTGGGAGGTTTAGTGTGTCACCACGAGGTGGTGGGAGGTTTAGTGTGTCACCACGATGTGGTGGGAGGTTTAGTGTGTCACCACGAGGGGGTGGGAGGTTTAGTGTGTCACCACGAGGTGGTGGGAGGTTTAGTGTGTCACCACGAGAGGGTGGGAGGTTTAGTGTGTCACCACGAGGGGTGGGAGGTTTAGTGTGTCACCACGAGGGGTGGGAGGTTTAGTGTGTCACCACGAGAGGGTGGGAGGTTTAGTGTGTCACCACGAGGGGTGGGAGGTTTAGTGTGTCACCACGATGTGGTGGGAGGTTTAGTGTGTCACCACGAGGGGTGGGAGGTTTAGTGTGTCACCACGAGAGGGTGGGAGGTTTAGTGTGTCACCACGAGGGGTGGGAGGTTTAGTGTGTCACCACGAGGGGGTGGGAGGTTTAGTGTGTCACCACGAATTTCTTGTTTTGTTTTGTTTTAATATTAGAGTTTTTTCAGTAGCTTGAAGTAGGATGTGTTTGTGTACATGTCAGTTAGGATGGGTTTTAATGATATTGCTAACTGAGATGTTTCAGTAAAATCTTAAAATAATGATTCTTTCCATGAATTTGTTTTCGTTTTTTAATCAATTTGCATGAAAATTGTAGTATTTATTCCTCGGACCCTCAGCAATATGCCAAAAACAATCATAGAGGAAGGTTAAATAGGGTCGAATTTTGTGTTGTTCTATGACTCAGATCCCTCAGGGAAGCTGGACACTCGTGATTATGAGCATTTGACATTCTAGGTTAGTTAAGATTTGTCAGGAAACAGGACAAGTGCTTTCTGGCGCGAGTCATAGGATGACCGTGCAACTGGAGCTTTTGGTCATTTGACCGAGGCCTTCTGCTGGCTTACCGGTCCACCCCATTCAAAATAATGGTTATGATTATAATCTTTTTTTTTTATATTCTTGTAAAATAAACATTTTAAATAATGCTTTGATTATTAGCAGTCATAACCATTATATAATGAAGACCGATGCCAGGATGATCCTTAAAGAGAATTTACAGAAGCAACTGTGTTTGGAATCTATCGTGATTATCAATTACAAAACATTTATTAAAGAAAACACTAAAAATTAAAACATATCAGCATTATTGATTTTGGATCACCAGAGCATTTTCATCATAACTCCAGCTGATACCAGAGTGCCCTTCCTTCACTGTACCAGACTTTGTTCTCCTATGTATTACTGTATTCTTTGTTTCTGCTTTGCAATTACACAGCCTCTGCTGAGCTATACGGATTTTTCTAGGTTTCCAAACGTTGTTTGCATCTTTCACTTCTATTCTTGTCGGCATGATGTATTCTTTCTTGAGACCCAGGCAGCCTTGTGTAAGCTCGAGACCCAGGCAGCCTTGTGTAAGCTCGAGACCCAGGCAGCCTTGTGTAAGCTCGAGACCCAGGCAGCCTTGTGTAAGCTCGAGACCCAGGCAGCCTTGTGTAAGCTCGAGACCCAGGCAGCCTTGTGTAAGCTCGAGACCAGGCAGCCTTGTGTAAGCTCGAGACCCAGGCAGCCTTGTGTAAGCTCGAGACCCAGGCAGCCTTGTGTAAGCTCGAGACCCAGGCAGCCTTGTGTAAGCTCGAGACTCAGGCAGCCTTGTGTAAGCTCGAGACCCAGGCAGCCTTGTGTAAGCTCGAGACCCAGGCAGCCTTGTGTAAGCCCGAGACCCAGGCAGCCTTGTGTAAGCTCGAGACCCAGGCAGCCTTGTGTAAGCTCGAGACCCAGGCAGCCTTGTGTAAGCTCGAGACCCAGGCAGCCTTGTGTAAGCTCGAGACCCAGGCAGCCTTGTGTAAGCTCGAGACTCAGGCAGCCTTGTGTAAGCTCGAGACCCAGGCAGCCTTGTGTAAGCTCGAGACCCAGGCAGCCTTGTGTAGCCGAGACCCAGGCAGCCTTGTGTAAGCTCGAGACCCAGGCAGCCTTGTGTAAGCCTCGAGACCCAGGCAGCCTTGTGTAAGCTCGAGACCCAGGCAGCCTTGTGTAAGCTCGAGACTCAGGCAGCCTTGTGTAAGCTCGAGACCCAGGCAGCCTTGTGTAAGCTCGAGACCCAGGCAGCCTTGTGTAAGCTCGAGACCCAGGCAGCCTTGTGTGCTCGAGACCCAGGCAGCCTTGTGTAAGCTCGAGACCAGGCAGCCTTGTGTAAGCTCGAGACCCAGGCAGCCTTGTGTAAGCTCGAGACCCAGGCAGCCTTGTGTAAGCTCGAGACCCAGGCAGCCTTGTGTAAGCTCGAGACCAGGCAGCGTTGTGTTAACTTGGAGATTAAATTATTACGAGGAGTCGCTGCATTAAAATTAATTCTACTTTATTCTGTTTACAAGTTTAGAACGCCTTCAAATTTTAAATGCCTGTTTACTGTCATGGGGGAACTGTTCATGGTACTATTGGTATGTATCGGTGGCCTCTGGTCAAATTTATATAAGCCGTTCCAGAAATATTATTTCCACATAACCTAAGAAAGCCTTTTTTGTGATCTGCTTCAGATATTAAAAAAATGAGTAGCTTGCCTAATTAATAGGCAGCTGAGACTGATTTTAAAATCTGTAGGTTTTATTTTGCCAATTTCACAGTTAATATAGTCTAATTTTTTTTTTCCCATTAATACATTATTTTGACCATGCCACTTTTGAACGGCTTCAATATTTAATGGCTGAGGCATCTTACCAAAAGGATACTACTCAACAGGTTTTTCTATATCGTTGTAAATTTGTTCACATTAAAATTGCTAAGAAATTTGGACTCTATATAAATGATCAGTGATGAATGCCTCTTTTGGTCTGCCTCTTCTGGTGTGTTTTATTGAACACAGTGATCGCATTCCTTTTCAGCTACACCATTAGACAATTTTATTAAATTTTTGGTATTGCTATCTCAATGCCTCCTATGATCGGCTTTAAAATATTAATGTTGATGCATTCGTTAAGAAGGATGATGCCTCCAGTAGTATAGTCTGCTTAGATGCAAATTTCAAAATTTTCTAATATTGTTAAAAAGTTTAGAATTGTTGGATTAAGGAAAATTTATTGTAGAATGTTTTGTCTATTGTTCTTGAAACTTTTCGTGTTGGAGGACTTTATTAAAGGAAACTTTAGCATTCATTCTAAGCTGTGTACATTTTAAAGTTCCAGATAAAGAAATTGGTTTACGTGTATTAAGTAGAGTATATTTTCTGATCGGCATCAAACTCTTAGCGCAGATTTATTTTATTGAGAAGCTTTTTTGAGACCCATTGTAAACAAACAGCAGAGGCTCCTATAATCCATGCCGACAACGCAAGTAGCGGAAACCATAAGTCAGCACATAAGTATTGAAAGGTTTACGCTAACTTGATAGATTACATGTTTAGGTAGAATTAGGATTGTTAGGCACTGATAATATAATTAAAAAATGTAGTTTTAGGCTTTAATACAGACTTTAATTAAAAAATGTAGTGACATCTGGAGGTGTTCTAGTGAATTAGTGACGAAGAGGAATGCTGGCAGCCATCTTGCACAAGGACCCTTGCCGTCAGAACCACCTTACAAGTTCTGTCTCTTGAGTCCCACACGCTTTCCCAACGTTACCTGGTAGTCAACAACGTACTTCAGAGGCCTCCCAACGTTACCTGGTAGTCAACAACGTACTTCAGAGGCCTCCCAACGTTACCTGGTAGTCAACAACGTACTTCAGAGGCCTCCCAACGTTACCTGGTAGTCAACAACGTACTTCAGAGGCCTCCCAACGTTACCTGGTAGTCAACAACGTACTTCAGAGGCCTCCCAACGTTACCTGGTAGTCAACAACGTACTTCAGAGGCCTCCCAACGTTACCTGGTAGTCAACAACGTACTTCAGAGGCCTCCCAACGTTACCTGGTAGTCAACAACGTACTTCAGAGGCCTCCCAACGTTACCTGGTAGTCAACAACGTACTTCAGAGGCCTCCCAACGTTACCTGGTAGTCAACAACGTACTTCAGAGGCCTCCCAACGTTACCTGGTAGTCAACAACGTACTTCAGAGGCCTCCCAACGTTACCTGGTAGTCAACAACGTACTTCAGAGGCCTCCCAACGTTACCTGGTAGTCAACAACGTACTTCAGAGGCCTCCCAACGTTACCTGGTAGTCAACAACGTACTTCAGAGGCCTCCCAACGTTACCTGGTAGTCAACAACGTACTTCAGAGGCCTCCCAACGTTACCTGGTAGTCAACAACGTACTTCAGAGGCCTCCCAACGTTACCTGGTAGTCAACAACGTACTTCAGAGGCCTCCCAACGTTACCTGGTAGTCAACAACGTACTTCAGAGGCCTCCCAACGTTACCTGGTAGTCAACAACGTACTTCAGAGGCCTCCCAACGTTACCTGGTAGTCAACAACGTACTTCAGAGGCCTCCCAACGTTACCTGGTAGTCAACAACGTACTTCAGAGGCCTCCCAACGTTACCTGGTAGTCAACAACGTACTTCAGAGGCCTCCCAACGTTACCTGGTAGTCAACAACGTACTTCAGAGGCCTCCCAACGTTACCTGGTAGTCAACAACGTACTTCAGAGGCCTCCCAACGTTACCTGGTAGTCAACAACGTACTTCAGAGGCCTCCCAACGTTACCTGGTAGTCAACAACGTACTTCAGAGGCCTCCCAACGTTACCTGGTAGTCAACAACGTACTTCAGAGGCCTCCCAACGTTACCTGGTAGTCAACAACGTACTTCAGAGGCTTCCCAACGTTACCTGGTAGTCAACAACGTACTTCAGAGGCCTCCCAACGTTACCTGGTAGTCAACAACGTACTTCAGAGGCCTCCCAACGTTACCTGGTAGTCAACAACGTACTTCAGAGGCCTCCCAACGTTACCTGGTAGTCAACAACGTACTTCAGAGGCCTCCCAACGTTACCTGGTAGTCAACAACGTACTTCAGAGGCCTCCCAACGTTACCTGGTAGTCAACAACGTACTTCAGAGGCCTCCAACGTTACCTGGTAGTCAACAACGTACTTCAGAGGCCTCCCAACGTTACCTGGTAGTCAACAACGTACTTCAGAGGCCTCCCAACGTTACCTGGTAGTCAACAACGTACTTCAGAGGCCTCCCAACGTTACCTGGTAGTCAACAACGTACTTAAGAGGCCTCCCAACGTTACCTGGTAGTCAACAACGTACTTCAGAGGCCTCCCAACGTTACCTGGTAGTCAACAACGTACTTCAGAGGCCTCCCAACGTTACCTGGTAGTCAACAACGTACTTCAGAGGCCTCCCAACGTTACCTGGTAGTCAACAACGTACTTCAGAGGCCTCCCAACGTTACCTGTAGTCAACAACGTACTTCAGAGGCCTCCCAACGTTACCTGGTAGTCAACAACGTACTTCAGAGGCTTCCCAACGTTACCTGGTAGTCAACAACGTACTTCAGAGGCCTCCCAACGTTACCTGGTAGTCAACAACGTACTTCAGAGGCCTCCCAACGTTACCTGGTAGTCAACAACGTACTTCAGAGGCCTCCCAACGTTACCTGGTAGTCAACAACGTACTTCAGAGGCCTCCCAACGTTACCTGGTAGTCAACAACGTACTTCAGAGGCTTCCCAACGTTACCTGGTAGTCAACAACGTACTTCAGAGGCCTCCCAACGTTACCTGGTAGTCAACAACGTACTTCGGAGGCCTCCCAACGTTACCTGGTAGTCAACAACGTACTTCAGAGGCCTCCCAACGTTACCTGGTAGTCAACAACGTACTTCAGAGGCTTCCCAACGTTACCTGGTAGTCAACAACGTACTTCAGAGGCCTCCCAACGTTACCTGGTAGTCAACAACGTACTTCAGAGGCCTCCCAACGTTACCTGGTAGTCAACAACGTACTTCAGAGGCCTCCCAACGTTACCTGGTAGTCAACAACGTACTTCAGAGGCTTCCCAACGTTACCTGGTAGTCAACAACGTACTTAAGAGGCCTCCCAACGTTACCTGGTAGTCAACAACGTACTTCAGAGGCCTCCCAACGTTACCTGGTAGTCAACAACGTACTTCAGAGGCTTCCCAACGTTATCTGGTAGTCAACAACGTACTTCAGAGGCTTCCCAACGTTACCTGGTAGTCAACAACGTACTTCAGAGGCCTCCCAACGTTACCTGGTAGTCAACAACGTACTTCAGAGGCTTCCCAACGTTACCTGGTAGTCAACAACGTACTTCAGAGGCTTCCCAACGTTACCTGGTAGTCAACAACGTACTTCAGAGGCTTCCCAACGTTACCTGGTAGTCAACAACGTACTTCAGAGGCTTCCCAACGTTACCTGGTAGTCAACAACGTACTTCAGAGGCCTCCCAACGTTACCTGGTAGTCAACAACGTACTTCAGAGGCCTCCCAACGTTTCGTGAATAAGAGTCTCTGCGGCAGATCCTTTTGTAAAACTTATTACTGTATTTTGCCCCTAGTCACGTGGCCACTAATACTGAGTGGGGAAATCAGGGATAGTTAACTGATGGTGCATAAGCGGACTCACGTCCAACGATCAGGTAATTTATGAATGATATTTACTGCAGGGTTTAGTTTTACTCATGAAAGTGTTGTAAAAGCCTTTTTTGAGTCTTCGATAATTAATCTCGGAGTGTCTGTGTCACCAGTTCTCGCTAGGTAGTGCTTCTCATATTGCACATTTTCATATCACCAGTTATTTTTAAAATTTATGTTAAAATGCATTTTCTTAAAAAATATTTAATATTTTATTCTTTTAGAATTGTAAAGATTCATAAATAGAATATAATTGAGAAAAGAAAACAGAAATATTGAAAAAGTGCATTTTTTTTGGCTTTTACTAAATTTCACGAGCCCTTAAATAGTGCTGTGTTGTGCCACAGTTGGCCACAGTGTTAGCTACAGTGTCCTTCTCATCCTCTAACTTCCTCAAGGTTTTTATCCAGACAGCTTGAGTAGGATAAGCTTGTTGGCACAGTTTGCGTGTACAGGAGCCCCTCGGGTCAACCCAAACAGACCAATCCTAGTTTTGGTTTCCATTCAATAACTTTTTTAAGCCTCGTCTGATACGCTTCAACTTTTCAACACTGGTGTATTTTATTCAGAAGGTGGGTGTTTTTACTGAAATATGGAGTTCCCATTTAACCAATTTTCATTTCGAAATGTGGTATTTTTTATTCAGCAGCTGGAATTTGCTTCTGATGGGCATCTATTTGCAATGGCTGACACATCTTGTGAGATAGATTAAATTATTTGGGGTTTAGGCTGTGTAGGTGCAAATTTCGCAAATTGACTTACGTAGTTTATAACCGTATAATTGCTGGATTATCTGCAATAATTGGAAAATGCATATACTGGTCGGATTAAAACTTTTAGTGCTAATGCATTTTTCTCAAAGAAAGCAATGTCTTGAATGGGTTGTATAACCTATTTTCATATTTATTAAACAACTTGGTTTCTGTAAAATTACCGGAGAATGTCTTTTGACCGGCTTTTAAACCGGTAATAAGCTAATCTTGCAGAAATATTTTAATTGAATTTGACTTTTGGAAATGCCAAATTCACATTTTTCATGTGGAAATTGGGAAAATAGAAATAGGGTTTTTTATGTGATAATTTGTGACCCCTCTTCCGATAGTTTCTAAGCTTCAGTGATTATAACGATAATGCAACTTCTGAGCGGTTTCAGAATTAAAGTGCTGATGTGCTTTAGGATTTTACTTTCTGAGATGTCTAGGGAATACCCTTTCAAATTGTCTTTAAATATTAGAACCTGTACATAACGATGCATCTTTTGGTCAGCTTCAAATTTAAAGCTCCGGAGTTTTTGTTTTTTTTCAAAGGAAGCCTCACATTGATTTTGGGCTGTGTAACTTTTAATTTGCCAGGTATAATAAATTGGTTTCCGTGTAATAACTGATAGAATTTAAATAAGCTTTCAATCTTAATAACCCTGGCGTATTATACTTAGATATTGAGATAATTAACTCAGAAATTTATGCTGCACTCCGTATTATTCTTTTTTCATGCATTGAGGTTGAGTGAGCTGGACTTCTGGGATACCGAAATACGTCTAGTTATTACTGACTGTGTAAATGGAAGTAGTGTGTCACTTGATATCTCTTTCTGGCTTCCTGAATCCGGCACTTGTCTTTGGTAAGCAAAAATAGTAATATATGCGCTTATCGTTGTGTAAAATGTTTGTCATTAATTGTTGTATACCAGTATTATTGCTAAAATAGGTTGTAGAAATTTATTGAGTTTTATCTTTCTTTCCAATCGGTGTTCAATGTACTTTATGAAATTTTATTTATGTCTGTTTATCGGAAGCATTTAAAAAAAAAAAAAAAAAACTTGCACTAGTTTCGAGTCGAGCAACGTTTAAATTTGGGTGAATGAGGAAATTTCTTATCTAGTTAAATAAATCTCGTTTAACCAAAGAAAATGGTCACTTCTTCATCCATGGAATGTCACCCAAACAATTCACGAAAATACTTCCTACCTTGTAAGAATTTTGCCTGATACACTCAGATTTTTCATGTCGACCTTGTGAAGTATTGTAATCCTGTTCTTCTTTAATTTAACTAAATTTTCACATATTTTTTTTCTACATGTACTTGCTCAAGAGGAATAAATTGTTAAATATTATAGTATTTGTATTATTCACTTTAAGGACAACTTCCTATGAGATTCATTATGCCAAGTGGAAGGAGTGCATTCTGGGCTGTCAAGGGCTGACTGGTGAGCTTCAGCTACCTCAGAGAAGTGGTACGGGGTACTGGGATGGAGGTCAGATGGAATGTTCAGCTCTGGCCTCGCATGAATCAATGGGCTGGTCGTGCATCGCTCTTCCCTGTCTGTGGGGCAATGTATTTGGCTAGGGCCAAGGGAACAATATCACTATTGTGGCATCATTTTGGTCCTGTGTCTGCGGTTTGTTAGCTGTTAGTCACTCACGTATACCTCTCTATTAGCACACGGGTTAGCCTTCCCTTGTTGGACTATGGTGGGTGGAGCGGCTAGGGAGCTGAAGGTAATTTCTTTTATTTTTTATTCATCTACACTATCTTATAATCCGACTTTGTAATACTCCACGACAACCTTCTCTTACTACAAGCAAGACAACTTCTCCAAAGTTGACTCTCAACCCCGATAGTTCTCTCAGTGGTCTCCATTGTCCTTTAGTGAGATACTTGGCCCCTGGCAATTCTTTTTTTTTATATCCACGGTCCTTTCGGAGAAGCTGGACGACTGCAGTCAACCAAGTGATTCCGAGAGCAGTAAGCCAGGTCGCTTTTCATACACATTGTGATGGTGTATGTGTGATTTATGATGCACGCAGGTAAATAAGATGTAGGGCCTATATTTTTTTCCTGCAGTTTCTGAAGGTTGAACCAGAGTTTGCCTCAGAATTATGTGGGATGAATACCTGTGGCCGGCTTTCCTGTTATTGCAGATGTCTTCCCCCTTTAATGAGGCTATTTTAATGAGCCCCGTTTCCTTTACATAACTTTTTAGAAGTCTTCAATATATATGGTACCGTTTTCTCTGGTAATTTAAATGGACACGTTGTCCCGGGAGGATATAATTGCCAGTGACTTCTATATCACTGACAATATATTTATATATTTAAAGTCATTGATGTCATAGAGGAATATGACCGATTTTTTTATCATTGCCACGTTAATTTCGTTTAGGCTATTACAATATCAATGCGTGTGGGACTTTTTCTAATGCTATAATATTCATCTTTCTGGCTATGGGCACTGTTTGTGCCAGTGGGCACTTCCGGTACCCTCTCCTTTCTCCCTCTCTCACTCCAGTAAAGGCGGTCCTCTGAGAATGTTATTCTCCTCCCTGTTTGGTGTACTTGCCCAACGAGCAGTGTTTCATATTATTGTAATCACCAACGAGCAGTGTTTCATATTATTGTAATCACCAACGAGCAGTGTTTCATATTATTGTAATCACCAACGAGCAGTGTTTCATATTATTGTAATCACCAACGAGCAGTGTTTCATATTATTGTAATCACCAACGAGCAGTGTTTCATATTATTGTAATCACCAACGAGCAGTGTTTCATATTATTGTAATCACCAACGAGCAGTGTTTCATATTATTGTAATCACCAACGAGCAGTGTTTCATATTATTGTAATCACCAACGAGCAGTGTTTCATATTATTGTAATCACCAACGACTGGTATTCATCAAAAACAACACTGCGATTAGCCAAGGATTCAAACCCATGCTGCTTTGGCCCGCCATTCGTTCGTGGTTACAATAATACAAAATACTGCTCGTTGAGGCTAGTACACCAAACAGGGAGGAGAACGAAATTAGCTCAGAGGCACCCATACCATTGTATGTCCTCGGATAACGGTAAAACACCTAGCTTGGCTAGGTGTTTTAGCTATTTCTAGCTACTTTAAAGGATTTATCAATTACGTTTCTTGGGTATTTTAGATCATTAGCTATTTCATAAATTTTGGAGATTTCTTCATCTATGAACTCTGGACTACAAATACGTAAATCTCTCAAAAACATTAGTTTTTTTTAGCAGTACTAGTGGTTTTGAAAATAATATGAATATTTCTTTTGGTTTATATATATTGGATTCATTTGTAAATAATAAAATTATGGAAGAATTTAATGATACATTAGAATTCTGTTGCTTACACTTCTTGATATAAATCCCAGTATTCTGTTTGCCTTATTACGTACGCTTAGGCATTGCTGTCTTGGTTTAAGGTTGCTGCTTACCATCACCCCCAAGTCCTTCTCGCAATCTGTATGGCTAAGTTCTACGTTATCTAACTTATAAGTGCTTGGGTTATGGACACTCCCGAGCTTCAGAACCTTGCATTTATTTACATTGAACTGCATCTGCCACTTTTCTGACCAGGAATTGAGCTTACAAGTAAAAAATCTTAATTCTTGGGTAGAGTATCAGGTGTGTTTCACAGAGTCGGGTGTCGTCACGCGACTGAGAGATCTTGTTGTGGTGACGTCATTGTCAGGTGGTGTAGTCTTGCCTCTCTATAGGCCTTCCTGTTGATGTTTTGTTTTTTATAGTTCCTTGATAATGTGAGAAGTCACGAATGCGCTTGGAATTTCGCTATTTTTTCACAGTGGTTGTTTTGCATATTGTGATATCACCTGTTTACTGTGATCTTATTGTATATATATTTTTTTTTTTCAACAAGTCGGCCGTCTCCCACCGAGGCAGGGTGACCCAAAAAGAAAGAAAATCCCCAAAAAGAAAAAACTTTCATCATCATTCAACACTTTCACCACACTCATACATAATCACTGTCTTTGCAGAGGAGCTCAGATACTACAGCTGAGAAAAGTCCCTCCCAGCTGTCACTATCTCAGACCCCTCCTTTAAAGTGCAGGCATTGTACTTCCCATTTCCAGGACTCAAGTCCAACTAAATCAATTAACTGGTTTCCCTGAATCCCTTCACACAATGTTACCCTGCTCACACTCCAACAGATCGTCATGTCCCAAAAACCATTCGTCTCCATTCACTCCTATCTAACACGCTCACACATGCTTGCTGGAAGTCCAAGCCCCTCGCCCACAAAACCTCCTTTACCCCTTCCCTCCAACCTTTTCTAGGACGACCCCTACCCCGCCTTCCTTCCCCTACAGATTTATACGCTCTCCAAGTCATTCTACTTTGATCCATTCTCTCTAAATGACCAAACCACCTCAACAACCCCTCTTCAGCCCTCTGACAAATACTTTTAGTAACTCCACACCTTCTCCTAATTTCCACATTCCGAATTTTCTGCATAATATTTACACCACACATTGCCCTTAGACAGGACATCTCCACTGCCTCCAGCCTCCTCCTCGCTGCAGCATTTGCAACCCATGCTTCACACCCATATAAGAGTGTTGGTACACAATACTTTCGTACATTCCCTTCTTTGCCTCCATGGATAACGTTTTTGTCTCCACAGATACCTCAATGCACCACTCACCTTTTTCCTTCATCAATTCTATGGTTAACCTCATCCTTCATAAACCCATCTGCTGACACATCAACTCCCAAATATCTGAAAACATTTACTTCTTCCATAATCCCTCTCTCCAATGTGATATCCAATTTGTCTTTATTTAAATCGTTTGATACCCTCATCACCTTACTCTTATCTATGTTCACTTTTAACTTTCTACCTTTACACACTCTCCCAAACTCGTCCACTAACCTTTGCAACTTTTCTTTAGAATCTCCCATAAGCACAGTATCATCAGCAAAAAGTAACTGTGTCAACTCCCATTTGCATTTAATTCTCCATAATTTAATCCCACCCCTCTCCCCAACACCCTAGCATTTACTTATTTTACAACCCCATCTATAAATATATTAAACAACCATGGTGACATTACACAACCCTGTCTAAGACCTACTTTTACCGGAAGTAATCTCCCTCTCTCTACACACCCTAACCTGAGCCTCACTATCCTCATAAAAACTCTTTACAGCCTTCAGTAACTTACTACCTATTCCATACACTTGCAACATTTGCCACATTGCTCCCCTATCCACTCTATCATATGCCTTTTCTAAATCCATAAATGCAATAAAAACTTCTCTACCTTTATCTAAATACTGTTCACATATATGCTTCACTGTAAACACTTGATCTACACATCCCCTACCTTTCCTAAAGCCCCCTTGTTCATCTGCTATCCTGCTTTCTGTTTTACTCTTAATTCTTTCAATAATAACTCTACCATACACTTTACCAGGTACACTAACAGACTTATTCCCCTATATTTGCACTCTCTTTTGCCCCCTTTTGCCTTTATACAAAGGAACAATACACGCTCTCTGCCAATCCCTAGGTACCTTACCCTCTTCCATACATTTATTAAATAATAGCACCAACCACTCCAAAATTATATCCCCACCTGCTTTTAACATTTCTATCTTTATCCCATCAATCCCAGCTGCCTTACCCCCTTTCATTCTACCCACTGCCTCACGAACTTCCCTACACCCACAACTGGCTCTTCCACACTCCTACAAGATGTTATTCCTCCTTGCCCTACACACGAAATCACAGCTTCCCTGTCTTCATCAACATTTAACAAATCCTCAAAATATTCTCTCCATCTTCCCGATACCTCTAACTCTCCATTTAATAACTCTCCTCTCCTATTTTTAACTGTCAAATCCATTTGTTCTCTAGGCTTCCTCAACTTATTAATCTCATTCCAAAACTTTTCTTATTTTCAACAAAATTTGCTGATAACATCTCACCCACTCTCTCATCTGCTCTCTTTTTACATTGCTTCACCACTCTTTTAACTTCTCTTTTTCACGACATATATATATATATATATATATATATATATGTCGTGCCGATTAGGTAAAACTGGTCAATTAGCAAGAACTCATCTAAAATTAAGTTCTTTCTAAATTTTTCTTATACGATTAAAGATATATTTTTTCATTTATGTTGATGTAAAAATTTATAATTTTGTACCAAGAGAAACTTTGAAAACCTACCTAACCTTATTACAACAAGCGCAATTTAATTTAGCTAACCCAACTAAATATATTTTAGATACGTTAACATTAATTTAATAATAAACAAACACAATGAATATATATTTTTCTATGTTCAGAATGATTTTGGCGAAATTATTGCATACACAAATTTTCACTTGTCTTATATGGCAAGGTGAGCGTTTATTTAAGCAAAATCCAAGTTTTACCTAATTACGACATACATATATATATATATATATATATATATATATATATATATATATATATATATATATATATATATATATATATATATATATATATGTGTGTGTGTGTATCACATAAGGTGAAAGATGGTAGTAGTATTAGAAGTAGTGGTGGTGGTGTTAGTAGTAGTAAAAATGGTGGTAATAGTTGCAGTATAAGCAGTATGAGTGGAGGTAACTCTAGGTTGCTATGTGATGGCAGATTTTATTCTTTTAAGTAGAATTCTGGATAATACTTCCCAAATGACGAAGCTACCCTTATTTTTGTTTAATGATGTCTGAAATGGCCAATAAATATGACTCAAGGCATTTACGCCTGCGGAAGTTTGCTTTTAAATCACCAGGTTGGCATCACTGTATCTCATAAGATGGAGAAGTTTCTGTGCGTCACACATGTGTTGTTCAAGTCGTCGTTTCTGCATACTTTGAAATGTTCATTGAGACGTGTTTGAAGGGAACACTGTTTCACCGTTGTATACCTTGTCACTCCCTACGCAGGGGATTGTGTAAACACGTGCATTGGCTAATTCAAGGTTCTTCACTTTGGTCCGGGTTGTGTCGCTGAGGGATGTACTGGTTGTGATGGCGACTTTAGTGATGGCTTGTGCAAGAACTCTGAAGATGTTCAAGGCACCTTGGCTGTTGCATTCTGACCTTTTGATTAAAATTTATTTTTTTAAGTCAGCATACCGCAGATTTTTAGCACTTTGATACTCATATGGGTTGAGCGCAGTTTGTAAATATAATATTTTCATGTCGACTACCTAAAAGCCTTAGTAATATGTATTATGATCGGTACTGTTGTACCACGGTGTCAGTAACTAAGTGTATTCTGTACTACAACGATGCACTAACTGCCCAAGCCCAAGCAGTTCAAAAGTTCAAACAATATTCTTTAAGTTTGTTTAGTTACCGGATAGAGTAGCTGTATGACCTAACAAGCTGGTCCAGTTATGTCGAGGACTGTGAAATATTTTAGTCATAACTTGTTAAAGTAGAATCATGATCTGAATCTTACTCGTCACCCCAAAACACTTAGGAAAAAACTAATAAATAGGGGATATATATATATATATATATATATATATATATATATAAATGTTTGTTTTCCTTTTTGTTATCTTTGTGATAATGTTAAGTAAATATCACAAAGGCAATAAAGTTTAATTTAGTAATTACACTTTAAAGGAACTTCTCAAAAATTTCTTATTGCATCTAAACCCTGGGAAATAAATGTCTCGTTATATCATAGCTTGAACACCTCAGTCTAAATATCAGTAAAAGGCAAACTATCTGTGATAAAATGTTGTAATTGGTTATATGCATCAAAGAGACCCTGGTAACCTACACATAAAACTCATGGAAATCAATCGTCAGTGCAAAAGCCGATATAAGTTTCTCTCCTTCACATTGGTTATCACACATTATTACATTCATCAGGAAATACTGAGCCAGTAGTGGTCATACAGTGCCTAGGCGAACTGGGAGCTATCAGATTCGATCCAAGAAAAAGGTTATATCCAAATCCTTGAATCAAGAGCTCCTTACAGGTATCAAAAAGCTTCCATTGAGAGGTAGCTTTCTCACAGGCCCACCATCCTACCATCAACAAGGTCATCATACCAGTACTCAGGTATTTTGTATTCAGTATTTGGTAATTGAACCAAATGTGACTAAAATATGTCTTTCATAGGTTTATGTATTCAATCATGTTACTGGAAGGACGCTTTAGCTGGGACCAGTGTCTAGTGGAGTGTTGTGACCATGTATACAGTTGATGCCTATCCATATAAGTGTCATATTAAAAATAACTCTTAATAATCCAGAAATAACACAACTAATCCTGTAAAATAATGTATTCTTCTGAATACAGGAAATAGTAGGAGGTGTTTACTCATAGTTTTAGTGTGGGCTAACGACCACGCTGGCGGATCACCCAGAGTTAACTACCTGGATGCTGGTAGAATCAACAGTCTGATTCGGGTGCTAAAACCATATTGAAGAACATTAAGAAACAACAAGACGTGTGACTAATTGAGCAAAAGTGACAACATATCGAATAACAACCCATTTTCTGCAGGATCATGATTCGAAGTGTTTCAACTGACTGCTCTAATATAATCGCTTGTGAACAGCTGAAGAAGTTAACATATTATTACTAATATATTATTTTAAGATACTTATTACTGTTGTAATAGATTTCTTATAACAGTTAACAAAACACCAAGAAAAATTTCAAAGCACTCTTCTGGTAGTACCCATCAGGAAAGATTCCTTGATGCTGGTGAGGGGCTCTTGATCTGAAGAATTGGATCTGTGCTTCAGTTCCCTGAATACCTTCCATCCTTCCCCACAGGCACTGTATAATCCCAACGGGATTATACAGTAGATTATATGTAGTAGGCTATTATTATTGCATATGGAAGGAATCTTTAATTTGTCATTATTATTCAAGAATCATAAGCTAAAAATTTGTATTAAAGCTAAGAGACTTGATAATTTCGCAAGAATGTTGGAAACAATTTAGTTGTTCTAGAATACAGTACAAACACGTGTGAGTAAACTTCATGTGAAATCGTTGAGAAACATTTAAATTTTGAGTTAACGGCTAATTCAGGTAAGTGACTTATATGATTGTTCAAAACTTATTGTAATAAATTAGTTCATAATCACACTCGGTATTTTGTTGCAAATCTTCCAAAATACATGGCAGCAATAACAAACCCGAACATTCCTTGCATCAGTTCTGTCCAGGAAACTCCAGGATCATATATTAAAATATGTTCAAGGTCGACGAGAATACAATTTATTCTCTGTAATGGCTGGTATTGTTGACTTGGATATATTCATCAATGTAACGTTTTCTTACTGGACTGCTGAAGGTACAGTATAGCTCACAAATCATCTATCTGAAATATATTTCAGTGTCTTCCCCGTAATGTATCTTATTGCGGTCCTGTGTTAAATGTTAAACTTTTCACTAAACCTTGTGTTAATGTCTTATGGTAAGGATATATCTAGTGTCAATACATACCCTGTTTTGAAAGCAAATATTTCAGTGTATATGTGCACGGAACTTTCTGGTGAAGAGACCCCCCCTCAAGGGAGGTTCCTTGACGCTGGTGAGGGCTCTTGATCTAGGGAATTAGATATGTGCTCCGGTTCCCTGAATTGAGCCTGAATGCCTTCCATCCCCCATGCGCTGTATAATCCTACGGGTTTAGCGCTCCCCATGATTAATTTAAAAATAATTGTGAAGTCCCCATTTAGAACGTAACGTCTGGTCAGGAATGATGTATTAACATTGGCCAAAATTTGCGTTGAACCCTTAATTTTCGCAGCAAATGTTCTGGAGAGAGCAAAAGATTCATTGCCAGAACTCTTTCTAATGGCAGCTGTTACAGGATGAAGGCGTATTACACAGACACTGGGGATGAGAAAGCAGAATAAACTCTTAATGATGACCTGGTACCTGAAAGTCATAGATTCCGCCCTTAAAAAGTCACAAGTGATTTCTCTCAGTACTTCAAAGCATTTTTCTCGTCTACCCATGCACAGTCCGTGTTTGAATGGAGAGTAATAGATATGAATACAATTTATTATACAACTCATTCTGGTATACTAATGAGAAAAACCTCGTGTCCTCGAATAAAAAAAAATAACCCACAGGTATGGAAGGCTAAGTACGAATAATTAATTCCTTCCATTTCGTACGATACTTAAAATATATAGTTAGCACATAATAGTCCCATGGGTGGCCATTTGGAGCAAAGAAAACATTGGCAAAAATTGTCAAAAAAAAATTTTGGGCAAAAATATTATGACGTGTACTACTTGTTAAATGATAAAGAAACCAGGTCATCCTATCAAATATGTTATATTACTTAAAATATCAGCATTTGATGAACCTTTCTCTTGTCTGGTTGTAGACTAACAGTCATTTACCTCAGATACGAATATCTGTTTAGAATTGTATTATGCCACTAGGCATCCCGAAGTGATTCCATTAAAACGCACGATGTGCATTGTGTTGTGTAGGCTCTGGTGAGATTCTTTGTTCTATAGCTAATTTTTGCTGTAGCTAATTCAAACAGACCAAGGATCAACTTGACTACTATATAATTTAAATAATTTCTCAACTGAGAATAATCACTGGGATCTCTTCCACGTACCAACCTGAAAGTCAAGATGCTACAGAAATATTACCAGAAGATTAAAGCATGTTCAGAGAACACGTGACTGTCCATAAGTCTGAGACGAGGAAGTATTTACTGTGATTTTCAGTGAATAAAGTGTGCAAGAGTTGCTTGGTCTCAGTAATTTTCAGCTAATACATTCCGTCCTGTTGAAGGCCACTAAGACTAGATTGCCAGTGAAAGTAGAAACTTCCTCTCATAATTTTCTTAATTTTCGAAAAAAACTTAGCCAGTTTTGAAATCTCACCCC